>QZLH01000176.1:82999-94179 GCA_003833135.1 Oehlia diaphana | reverse complement strand
AGTCCCGGGGTTTTTTCAAAAAAATTTTTTATTGGACCCCCCCCCCCCCTCCCCTAAATTTCATAAATGACATAATGTAAAACAGATAATTAAATTGGTCCAGCCTTACATCCAAAAAAAATAAATGCATGATTTAAAATATTTTCAAGAAAGAAATTGATCGATAATGGCCAAAAATGACGAAATGATCGGCAAATGATTTGCAATGATCGGCAACGATGTTATCCCTTAAATGATAGCTATTGTTCTAAATTCCGCGGAATTTTCAGGATTTCTGTAGAGGATTCCATGGAATTTCATTGTATTACAGTTTAGATCGGCACATGAGTAGTGGTAAATCGCAGCCAAATTTAGCTGCAAAACGCTTTAAGGCATAGTAATTTACAGATGGGTATTAGTAACGATATATAATTTCTTAATAGATTTTACAATTTTAATTCATATTTACTGATCATAGAATTAATTATTAAAGCTTAAAATCGATTATCTTTTAAGGAACAAAAAATCGAATCTACGAAGATTCGATAATCGATTCCAATCCCTATTTTGGAAAAATGACTTAATATCCGTGCTTATTTACAATTAACACAAGAACCGGTTCATTACCTCCAAAATACAAAGCAAGAATTATGGGAAAAATTTCAGGAAAATTATCCTGGATGGTGTTAAAAAATCTTACTTTTATAATAAGTAAGGAAATAGGTATATTTATCGTAAGAATTTTGGTGTTCGATATGCAATAAATATGGTTATGAGACATTTGATGAATTTACCAAGTTTATTTAATACCATGCATGTTAGCAATTTTCATAATCAGTTAATAATTTCTGTAAATTTTGTTTTTTTCTAATAATTTTTTTTTATTTTCAGAATCAACTGGACTGATAGATTATGGCCAGTGTTGTACATGGCGCCAAAATTTTAATGTCCCGGACATTGTCCCGTCCATGTCCCGTCCACGTCCCATCCAAAAATTGTCCAAGTTTATAAATTGTCTTATCAAGACAACACCTAATGGGCTATAATTTATATTTAAGAACACGTGATTTTAATGTCCCAATGTCCCGAACATTGCTAAAATCTTTGGACGTGTCCTGGACTGTCCCGTCCTGTTCCATCCATGGACATGTCCCGTCCCTATGGCAACACTGATTATGGCCATACAATTATTTTTTCTGACTTATTAATCATTAACACTCACCCCTAACATTACCATTTTGTAGACTATATGACAATGCAAGATATGATAAGAATGTAAACAAAGAAATAATAGAAATAGCTCATTTTATAGTATAAAGCATTATTATTTAAGAATATTATGACGATTTGCTTGATTTTATGGTTACGGAAATTAATCGTGAAATATACAAATTAGGGTCACCACGACAGTTACTAATTATTAGTTACAATTTTCGTTTGATGATATTAGCTGTATGTTCTTGAAATCAGCCATTTCAGGATAATGGTAATTTACTAAAGAAATTAGCTGAAAACTGCATTATTTTTTCGTGAAATATCTAGCAGAGAATCATATTGCATCACAGATTTTCATTATCTGACTATCCTCCGTTATTTATAAAATTTTACCATCATCTAAAAAAGGAGGGAATTTATATTGAATAAAGAAATATGATATTTTTATATTTATACTTTTTTTAAAAAAAGAAATAAAAATGGATAAATAAGTAGATAGTTGAATGACCAAACCAGGTTTAGCTTTCTAAATTAGAGATTTTTTATCTATCAAATCACTTATTATTAAATTCCGGCGTTAAACTAAGATATTGAAATCTATAATGAAAAATATTTTAAATTATTAAACATACCTTCAAATACTTTAATTATGCCTTATAACTTTATTTTACATGCCTCGGTCATTGGAGTAAAAGCATATTCTGATCAACTTCAATATAATAAATAATTCAATTAATTAATATTGCAGTAATGCTACAGTATCTCCAGATAATGTAACATAAAAATTAACTATATTTGTATGAGAGAACCAGCATTAATTACATTTGTTACATAACATATTAATTCTACTGTCAATGGAACAGTTCTTTGTTAGCATGGTAAATGAAACTATAAACATTGGAAAAACATAATTAATGCTGTAAAACACCAGACAATTGCAAAAATTTTTCTTGCTTATAAATAAAGAATTGCTGTGTGCTATTTCTATTTTTTTTATCTCCAAAATCTGAAATACAATTTTCTGGTTAATGTGATAAATTGCATATGACGTTTTCTTTATCTGTTATAAAATGTATTACGAAAGGCCTTTATCATTCAGATGAAAAATTGTATGCATCTGTAAAACCTTTTCAGTCTTTTTATAACCAGAATGATGTCTTGATTCACGTGTTTTTAGATGTCAGTCCAACGTGATCTAATGATATAGTAGCAGTAGTCGCTAATGATGCAAAGCTAGAACTAGATAATTGATCGTATATTCAAAAAAGATTACAGATAAAGCCTACTATGGTTGATAACACATATTTGAAATTTAAAAATTTGGAATCCTTTATTTATTTCAAGACGTATTTTATAAAAAAATTCAAATGATATAAAATATAAATTTGTAAACGCGGAATTTTATATTTTTAAATGTTTATTGTTTACTCATTTAAGAAAATTACAATAAATATATAAATAAATATAAAAAATTAAAAGAAATGATTGCGTGAAAAATTCCTTTGAATAGTTTCTTCAGCAGGTTAAGTACTTATTTCAAGTATATCTATAGCCATTTTTTTGCAACATGAAAAAAGGCATAAAAAACTGTTAGTTGTATATAAAACCAGTAGGTAATAAATTATTTCTAATCGACGTATCCTCCTAGGTAACTAGAACTGACGCATATGTCACTCACAAGAGCTTTTACTATCAGAGCATTTAACGTATGATAACAGTATCCACTACATAGGTGACTAGACTACGTAGATGTTACACACATTCAGATAAAATCGATATAAAAATAAGACTTATGTCAACCTACCTTGATTTTCTTCCTTTTTTTTTTCTTCAATATATTTGCATCTATAAAGCATTTTCTTTTGGATTTATGGTTATTGAATAGTCATTTTATTAAATGTATTCGTTCAGATTCCTAAAATAAAGGTAAACACAACCCAATAACATACTAGTAATGCTAAAAGAAACTTCATAATATTGTGAATAAGTATATAAAAATAATAAGAAACGTGTGGTAATTAAAAATATTGGCCCAAGCAATGAAATGTGGATACTACGCGTTTTGATGATTTGAAATTTATTCCAGACGAGGATAGCGGTATAATTAATAAAAAATATAGATAAAAAATAAAGGAAAAAAGGTCTCTTATGTATAATATTATGTTGTGAGTCATACCTTATCATAATGCGGATGTATGATTAACAAATAATATGCGACGTTGTATATATATAGTGAGTAACATAGATTAAGTTTATTTTTTTGGTAAGGTTGTATGTAACAAAAGCTGAATTATTTACTGAAATTATGATTATCACTTTGTAATTTTATGACGTTTGTTATAAAAAAAATGAGTCATTGATTCACACTACTAATCACCATTCAAATTCGTAATATATGAATATTTTAACGTTTAGCGAATCAAATAATTAGTAGTAGTACAAATAGGGTTGAAACTGGGTGAATAATAAACGAGTATGTCTAGATATGATTTCCAATCGTTGACCGATTATAATAACGAGATGAGATTAATTAATGAATTTGATTCAATTCTTATTATTATAATATGAGAATGTATAAAACATCATGAAAAAATTACGAAAAATAAAATGATATTTTAAGTTTCACTAGAAGTTTCGATTTGATCCATTCTATTTAATTTTTAAACATGCTCACCCATTACAGTAATAATATATAACATTTAATCCGTATAACCTTGTATCGCTTAATTTTGTTACAAATATATATCATTATTATAATAGTCAGCTCACTTGGAATTATATATACTAATGTATTGCGATCGTCCATGGTTGGTCACTTGGTCTATAGGTATTATGATAATAGCAGTAAGATATGACATTATTAACGTATCCCATATCTGCAATAAAAAATTGGTAAGTTGAACTCAGAATTCATAAGCTATATAATTTTTCATGAATCTTTCCAATTAAGTGAATTATAGTTTCTAATTAATTGTGCTGAATCTTTAATTTTTGTTATCCAAATAGTCAATTTCTGAAAAGGATAAGTTGAATGATATAAAATTTTAACCATTGGGAATTTACTATTTGTTGTTACGTGAAGAATCTTTTTTCATTTCATTAGGAAAAATAGAAAATGACTAAATTCAGCCTTAAACTTTGGTTAAATCAAAAGAATTTGATTTTCTTGAGAGTGTTGAATTAATTTAGGTTACTAGGTTACTAAATGAATCACATATTGTCAAATCGCTCTTTGCCATGTAAAACCCCATATAAATAAAATTTCACGAATTTAAATTTCATCAACTTTCAATAATTCTAATAATCGAGCTTCAAATTAATAAGTTTATTTAATTTAAATAAAATATTAGGTTCTTCACAAATTTATTCAGCAGTAATGACGTAAATTCTTCATGTTGATAAGAAGTCGCAAGAGTACCAGTCAAATTTCAGCGTAAATAAACATTCAATTTGAATTCATATACCGCTATCTGCAGTTCAAATAAACCCAAAATAAGGTTAATTGTTATTATATAAAAATGGAATTTAACTAATAACATAATTAAATATCACCTAGAATTATCAATATATTTAAATATTTAATATTTTGTTTAACGCCATATTCTATTTCTGTATTCCCGTGATCGTTAGGTAACTCGTTGAAATCGAATTAATTTTTTGACGATCGTTACCTAAACCGAAGAAAAAAATAAAATAATGAATGAAAAAAAAAAGTAAAATAAATTATCAAAAAATATAAATTTGGAAAGTAAATTTTTTCGGGAGATTGCGTTCTTACTAAATGATAGGCTAATACACAATAAATAATGAATGAAGTTTGTTTATAGCAATCTTTTCAACTACATTCAGTAATTGTCATAGAGATGAAATTGCGTAACCTTGCATCAGGGCGTAAGTTTACAAAATCCTTGTGTAAGCTTAAATCTATGCAAGGTTATACCCCTGTTGCATGATTACGCCTAAAATATTCCCTAATGTATATAAAACAAATGGGTTTAATTTAATTCATATGTCACCTGCCCGATATCTGCGCGTAGTGCATGATAACCACTTAAATAAAGGTTGATAAAAATAAAAATTTGAAATTATTATTTATTTTTACCTTTTATGATTAAAAATTTTATTTTCTTATATTAATGAGCCAATTTACAGTATTTCTAATGAATTGAGTTTGAAACTTCCAAGTAATTACGTAAAAATAAATTGAATTTTTGTAATTTTGAATTTGTTCCCGGTTACAAGAATTTACGGTTACACGACTGGTACACGATCATCAAAAGTTAATATAAATAAGGCTTCGATTCAAAACTTTAATTTACATATTTCTTAATCATGCCTTCAAAATTTTTTGCAGAATTATCCAGCGATTATGAAAAACTTTTTGAAACAGAAATAGGATATGATGTTATTATACATGCCGGGGAAGGACAAAATGTTAAAGAGATTCATGCTCATTCAAGTATATTATGTATTAGATCTCAATATTTTCGTTCTGCGTTTACTAACGAATGGGCTCAGAAAAGGAATGGAAAATTTATTTTTAAAAAACCGAATATTTCACCACAATTATTTGATATCATTCTTAGGTAATATTAAAATAATATTATTAATATATTTAACTATAATATAGTTTTATTATAAAATGTTTATAATAATTATTTTAATTTTAGGTTTATTTATTGTGGAAATATTGAATTAAAGAATTTACAAGGTCCTGATGTATTGAAATTATTAATAGCAGTTGATGAACTTAATATTCATCCATTAATTTCTCATATTCAAGAATTTTTGATTGAACATCAAACTGAATTTTTACATCAAAATCCAACTGGTATTCTTGAGATTGTATATCATCATGAAGCATTTACAGGTTTATGGAATTTTTATCTTGAAAAAATATGTGAAGAACCTAATATTTTATTTAATTCTGATAAATTTATTAATTTAAAAGCTTCTTTATTGGAATTATTATTAAAAAGGGATGATTTAAATGCTGATGAAATTGAAATATGGGAGAATTTATTGAAATGGGGTATTAGTAGGAAAAATATGAATTATGATCCAACAAAATGGAGTAATGACGATATTATTAAGATTAAAAAGGAATTACATAAATTTATTCCTTTAATTCATTTTTATGATATTGAACCAACAGATTTCTTTTACAAGGTTTATCGTTATAAAGAAATCTTACCACAAGATTTAATTCATGATCTTTTAGAATTTTATATAGTTCCTGATATGAAACCTAAAATTAATTTAAAACGTTCAAGAAAACAAAATTTCATAGATTCAATCCTGATTAAATCAAGTCATATTCCTCTTTTTGCTTCATGGATTGATAAAAAAGGTACAGGTTATAACAAGAATAGAATTCCTTATGATTTCAATTTATTATATCGATCAAATCGGGATGGAGTTGGAACTGATTCTTTTCATAGACATTGTGATAATAAAGGAGCTACTATTTGGGTAGCAAAAATTAAGAATTCAACACAATTAATTGGAGGGTATAATCCCCTTGATTGGAGTGGAAATTCATGGAAAGCTACAACAAGTAGCTTTATATTTAACTTTTCGGATGGAAAAAATATTTCTACCGCAGAAATAGGGTATGTTACTAGTACAACATGTGCTGTTTTTTGTCATAATACTTATGGACCAACTATGGGTAATTTACATTGTGATAATAATTATTGGTCTTACAATGGTGGATATTATTATCCTAAATTAACAATTCCGAAAAGTTTTGTAATAGAAAGTTACGAAGTTTTTCAAATAATTGAAAGGTAAAGTTAAAAGTTACAGTTAAAGTTACAAAATTTTAAAAATCAAAGATTATATTTTAATTAGAATATTTAAATTAATAATCAAACCATTCATTATTTTTTTTATATTTATTATAACAAGTAGTTTTTTTAGTTTTATTTTACAATTATATAGATAACGATATAAGATTAAATTATTTTATATGTTTCAAAAGTATTGAATATCATGATGTTTATATTGTTCAAATTTAATAGATTAAAATATGGGTTATTTAGCTTTCAAAACAATAAATTTAACCAATAAAAGGATGATATTATTATTTATTATTTAACATAAACTGTAATTAGTACCTGTTATCAGTTAAGAGTGCTTGGTCATATATATAGTGAAAGATTATTAAAATTGCAAAATCAAACCTTCATAAAGTTCATCTTAAATTATATAATCTGCAGTAAAGTAATATTTGGTATAGACTAATTCTTCAAAATTTAGAAGTATTTCTATACTGATTTTCATTATTGTCTAACGGAAATACAGATAAACTCTGTACGTGATATTTCTGTGATATCTACTAAATTTATTAGTAATTTACACATATGTAAATTCGGAAGTTGTATTCTAAATTGTACAGAATTATATAATGTGATATCTTCGTATCCGTGAGGTCTGATGTAATATGGGTTTATCATTGCGGGATCATCCATTTATTTCTCTTATCCAAGAATTATGGTTGAATACGAAGTCGGGGTTATCTTGATGCTCAGTTCAAATGACAGAAAATTAAACAACAGTCGCTAACATATATACTATTTAAGATATCTTTTGTGTAACTTTTGAGATTACTGTTAATAGCTAAAATATGTTTGTGTTTATAAATTGGTGCTAAAATTTCCTGTTTTTGATAACATTCTTTTAAAATAATTTTTATTAGTTCTTTAGAAAGCCTATTCATCTTTTACCATCTCTAAAACCACGTTCATTATAAGGTTGTAATATTATTATCTATTTAATTTAGTTTATATTGGGTTGATTAATTTTTAACGTGACCGATTCATGACTGCAGATCACAACGTCTCGTACTGTAAATGACTTTGGCTACTATAGTAAGTATTTTATCTTCACAAGTAAATTATTACGATAATATTAACGATTATCATGGTACGATGTAACAATAAATAAACTTTGACTTTATTTGAAAGAAATACTAGCTTAAAATAAATTTTAATTCGATTACTGCGTCATAAAATTTCGGCCAAAATTAAGCATTAATTTGGCCAAAATTGGTTGTATGATTTTCACTGGAATCGGGTAAATGATTGACCGATAAAAGAGATTATGTAATGTTCAATTTATCCATTTATAAAGATTTTCATGTAAATTATAAGTTCATTATTTCTATTTTAGAATTTGTTTTTTTTGATTTATAAAAAAAAAAAATAATAATAATATTCAGAAAATTTAATTGAAAAAAAATGTCATATAAATTTGAATCTGATGCTATAAAAGCATTTGAGCAACTACTTTTAACAGAAATAGATTATAGTGTTATTATTAATATTGGGGAAAAACCAAATTTTAGGGAATTTCATGCGCATTCTAATATTTTACGTTGTAGATCCCAACATTTTAATAAAATACTTTCCGTAAAAAATATCGAAAAAAAAGATGAAAAATATGTAATAAAATACCCAAATATTTCACCTAAAGCTTTTACAGTTATTATTAAGTAACTATATTAAAATTATTTTTATACAAATTTTTTGTTTCTTATAAATTACTTATTTAACTTATTCATAATTTTTTAGATATCTTTATACTGGTCATATTAATGTTGATGATAAAACTGGAACTGAGCTTTTGGATATTATGATAGCCTCTGACGAATTAAAATTGGAACAATTAACTAAACTAACCGAAGATTTTATTCTTGAAAATCATCATCAATTCTTGCGAAGTGACCCGGTCGGAACTCTTCAAATCGTTTATTATAATAAATCACTTGTTAATTTACAAGAATTTTATTTGGAAACAATTTGTTTCGAACCTAAAATTTTATTTAATTCTGATAAAATTATTAATTTACCTGCTCCTTTATTAGAGATAATTCTAAAACGTGATGATTTAAATTTACCTGAAATTGAAGTTTGGGAAAATTTAATTAAATGGGATTAGCACAAGGACAAACACCTAATCAACATGTTTCTAAATGGTCCAAGGAGTATTTTAATCATTTTCAAAGAATTCTTTACAAATTTATACCTTTAATTAGATTTTACGAAATATCTTCTGATGATTATTTTAATAAGGTTAAATCTTATGAAGAAATTTTACCTAAAGAATTAAGGGATGATATTTTAAAATTTCATATGGTTACTGAATATAAACCAACTCTTGATAAATCTTCACAAAGATGTCCAAAATATTCTTTAATTAATCAAAATCATATTGTAGTTTTTTCAAATTGGATTGATAAAAAAGGAAAAATTACGAAATATACTAGTAAAACTATTCCTTATGAACTCAACCTTTTATATAGGGCTAGTAGAGATGGTGGTACTCCTGAAGCATTTCATAAAAAATGTGATAATAAAGGTGCTACTATAATTATAATTAAAATTAAGGATTCAGAAAAAATTATTGGAGGATATAATCCATTTGATTGGGATTCAAGTAATAGTTATAAATCAACAACTGATAGTTTTATATTCTTATTTACAGATAGAATGAATATAAAAACTGGAAAATTAGGCTATAGTAATGGTACAAAATCAATAGGTTTTTATCCAGATTATGGACCAGTATTTGGTGGATTTTTTTATTGTATTGATCATAACACATGGACGATTAATAATTCGGATGCATATACCAATATTGATGGAATTCCAACAGGAAATTTAAAAACGGATGATTGTGAAGTTTTTCAAATTGTAAAGAAAAAAGTAACAAAAAATGCTTTAAAAAAGAAGACTGAAATTCAAAAAAATGCTCAAGATTTAAATGATGAAGGAAATTTTAAAGCGGATAAAATAAGTGAAGAAGATAGAGAAAGAGAAGAAAAGAAATCTTCTATTATATCTTTATTTAAAAAAACAAAATAAGTTAGAATATTTCAATGTGAATTCAAAGCTTTATCTTGTTTGATTAAATTAGATTCTTGATTTTAATAAAATTTATTTATAATTTATAAATTTTAGTTTTGTTCTAGGTGCTTTGATTTTATTAATTAATTTTGTCTAATACTTGTAAACTTGGAAACAATAAATTAATGTAGAACTTAATAAAATGTTTATAATCATTTTCTTGCTACTAGTAACATTTATCATATTTTCAATATCATTTTCTTCAATATTCGCCTCTAACTCATCATTATCATCTCTTTCTAGTGCGCATCATCTTAAAATGATTATAATTAAAAAAAAATTAAACTCTCATAATTACTGAAAATCGTGTAGAGAGCATAGTAGGGAACATAGTAAAATTCAGGTCATCTTACACAAATGGTACTATATGGGATCCTAGTAAAGGGCATTATAATAACACGATTATTATTTAAAAGTGATTACAAAGTTTTTCAAGTTATTTTTTCACTTTTTAAACGAATTTTAAAACCTTTATTTCTTTTTTTATTTTTCCTTTATTTATATGTTTTAGCTTGTAAATCTATTAAATATACCAGTGCTGCTAAGTATTTCTAAATAATTGATAAAAATAATTTTGTCATGTACAACTTTAAGGGTAGAGTGTATTTACGCCACAACATATATACAATAGTAGACTAAAAAAACCAGTATCGCCAGAAAATTTTTTCACCCCACGTGACTTAGGCCGGCATTATGAGATTTGGCTGGAATTAAGAAATTAACCATGTGACGAATAACGAGTGACAAATAGTATTTTAGACACCGAAAAAAATCTGTCCCCAGAATACTTATAAAAAATGAGAAAGTGGAGGGATGTGACACTGGTGACAAATTATCTAGGGTCACGTGGGGGTGAAAAATTTTCTGAAAATGTAGATCATCACGTGACCACGAAACGAGCAAAAGCAGACGAAAAATTTATGATTTCTCACAAACTACCATATGAATTTTGTTTAATACACATTTAAAAAGAGTATACACATGCACTTCATTTTATTTATTAAAATATTTAATCACTTGCTATTAGTCTTTTTGAGTGTATTTGGACTTTTAAAAGCAAATATGACTACTAATAAA
>QZLH01000176.1:62436-82324 GCA_003833135.1 Oehlia diaphana | reverse complement strand
TACCATAGGAGATTCGCAACTTAATGACAACTTCATAGTGTAATATTTTGTCATAAACCTTATTTGTACTATACTTTGCTAAAGTTTATTTGAAAGACAGAAACTCTAGCTTTCTAAAGAGTAATTTTAAACAGTTTTACATAGAATATTGAGGGAGTTTTCTTTATAGCGAAGTAAAAAAAAAATGATTTTTTTTTTTTTTTAGCCATATGATCAGCCATGTCGATCCCTCTACCCTTAAGCTTACGAAAGTTTAAATCACCTGATGCTACATAAATCAAGTAATGATCAACATTCGATTGATCATTAATATTTCTAAGAAACCGTACATCTTATATAAAAAAGTTTCTAATGAGCTTCATGTTAAAGTAGGAACTTTTCATTATGATGGAGATTATAAAATGAAAAATATCATATTTTGCAATGAGTCATTTTTTTAATTTTAAGTAAATTATTATGGGAGTAAAGTATTGATTTGTAAGTAGTGAATCAGTGTAATACAAAATTTTATGGTAAATGTCAAGTGATTTGTTTATTTATATATAGACATTTTTATAATTTGTGATTTTTTTTTTGATTTATGATAGCAATAATACAATTAAATATTTTATATACAAAATGGCTTTCTATTGTAATATTTGTTTTAAATCATTTGCTACTATTCAAGCTCTTAAAAGTCATGAACGTTCTAATATACATACACTTAAAATTCTCCAGAAAAATATATCAAATCAAGTTACGAGTATCACAAATAAAAAAATGATAGAAAAATGAAATTCATCGCACTTAACAAAGAAATAGTAGATGCTGAGGAGAAGAATGAATTTGGTATATTAAATTCATTAGAAGATGATGAGGTTTATTTGATAGATACAGAGTATAATAATAATAGTTCTATTCAAGAAGAGTTAATAAATGAGTTGATTTTTTTTATCACTTATCACTTCTATTTTAAAGTTAATATCTTCAATTTTAAATAAAGAACCTTTCTGAAATGATCAAATAATATCACATTCATTGACAACTACATTTATATCATCATCATTTCAAGAATTTGATGATGTACTTTGCAAATCTCCAATTGACATTTCCAAGAAATCAACTTTTCCAAATGAAGTATATTCAGAATATGTTGATTTATTAATTCGATATAACGTGTCAAATTCACTTGGTGATGCTATAATTTAACTATTTAATAAGCGTTCTTTGAGAAGTGATTCACTTTTGCCAAAAAGTGCATCCCAAGCTCGAAAATATATTGATAATTTGCACATTCCTAATTCCTCATACAAACGAATTAAGGTTTGTCATTATAGTGATATTGATTATTACTTTGAATTTCGGGGATATTTTGTGCTGTAAATGAAATATTGTCAAATGCAGATAATGCAACAAGTTGTGTATTTAAGTTTAATCCTGAATTCATTACAGATGAAGTTAGTATGAGAATAAATTCAACTAAATTTATATTTAAATTATCATTGTTAATATAAATATTAATACTTCATTTATTGACTTTAAAAAAATAGGATGGTATAGAACATCGGGTCTATTCTGAATACTATATGGGTGAATGGTGACATTATGCAGAATCAAAAATTCCTGCACTGCTAAACTATTAGGTCTTATAATTTACTCAGATCTTGATACTTATGGACATTCCAGTAGCCATCCCATATATCTCTCTTTAGCTAATATTCCTATGCAAAGAAGGACAAAATATGAATCAAAGGCATTTATTGGCTATTTACCCATTATTCAAGCAAATTCTGAAAGCCAAAAGAAATCTGATAAATTTCGGTTACTTAAACAACAAACATTTCAAAATTGCTTAAATGCATTATTTGAACCATTAATTTTTCAATATAAAAGTGGAGTCCATACTATATATATTAATGGACAAATTTGAATGGTGTTATATGGTAATTGCTAATATTATTGGTGATTTACCTGAAATAGCAAGTTATTGTTTAACATCAAAATCACCTAAAAGTAAGCACCCATGTCCTAAATGCCTTGTCAACAACCATAATTTATCAAGCATATTTTTAAATAAGAAAGAAATGCAATCGAGAACACATAAAAATATGGAGAAAGCATTATTAAATGATCAATGTCAAGATTATTCTTTAGTTAAATTACCAAATATTTTTTGGAGTCACAGGTAATAGTTAGTACTTATTTATTATATAAATTATATTTTTAAATTTATTTCTAATACTATGCATTTACCATTAAATAGTTTTATTGATATATATGCCGCAGTTATGCCAGATCGCATGCATCATTGTAATCTTGGCCTCTTTCAATATCAATTAAAATTTACACGTGCACTTTTAAAACTTTATGGGATCAACATTTGGTAGATGAAATGGATAATCGATATAAAATTATTGCTCGATTTCCGGGCTTAAAGCTTTGGAAAAAGGGAATTGGAACTATAGCAAAATTTACTGCAGCTGATTATCGACAACTTATGCAGATTACTATTTTTGCTATTGATGCTCTTTTAGAGAATGAATCAGTAAACCAAAAACTAGTAAATTGATATTTGAAATGGAATGAAATGTATAAAATCAGTCATCTTAATTATTTCACAGAAATAGTACTTGAAAAATTTGATGTAAATTACAGTATTATATTAAATTTGTATATAATTATTATATCAGTATTTACAACTAATTTCAATTATTTTATTTTTATATAATAGGATGTTAAAAGAGAATGGGCAAAAGAATTCATTTCATTATTTAAGACACTTTCTGATCAAACCTTGGATTTGTAAAATTACACTCATGGTATTATCATACTACTGATGCAATACGAAAATTTGGTGCATTAAATGAATGTGCACTGAAACATATGAAGCTCTCCATAAATATTATGTCAAACAGCCATATCGTTTAAGTAATAAACGCAATGTAACAGAACAGTTAATAAAATCAGTATGTATTGTATATATTGTATATAGTTTAATGGATTAATATTTTATTATGATAAAAAAACTAAATGTTTTTTACTTTATAGGTAAAACGAAGAAGCTTAATACAATGCATTTAAGGTAGCATTTTACATACAATGAAGGAAAGAAATATGATATATAGTGCATCATTTCAAAATGCTTTTAAGACATTTTATTTGGTTGATCATAGTATATTATTACAAGAAGCTAAAGAATTAAACTGTAACTCTGAAAGAATACTTGGACTAGGAAGATTACCACAAGGAATAAATAGTTACTTTGAAATATTTGAAAATATAAGCATTACTGAATTTGAAAAGGAAAATATAAATATAATTCTTTTTGAAAGCTTAAAATTACCAAATGGAAATATAGTACGAGCAAGTGATTCTTTTTATAATGCACCATTTTACAGTGATATACGTATACAGATGTCAGATGAAGAAGCATCAGATTATGAAACTGATAATGAAAAATGTTATGGAAAGGTAACTATAGAAGTCTTAATTTTAAATTTTATAACCAATTAAATAATACTTTCATTCATTATAGATATCACTTTTATTACAAATAGTAATAAAAGAATCAAATGTATATAACCTAGCATTTGTAAATTGGTATGATTTCAAATATAATCAACAAAATTTAAAATACAAATTTAACTATCCATATTTAAAAAGAACTGATGATTTTGCATTAATTCCAATAGAAGCAATTGATGGTATTGTTCATATTGTTAAACGCTACTGTAAAGAAAATGCTTACTTTGTAAATTATCACTTATTTGAATGAATTATTTTAAAATTTATTGTGATAGATTTGTACAAATTGCACATTTTTTATATTAGTTTAAATCAAAAATAGCGTGTACAATTTACATATGAACTTGTAAAAGAAAGCTTACAATTTTGCACAAAATTTAAATAATACGAATTTTATATAATAATTTGGCCAATATTGGAATATTTGTACTTTAGGATGCAATGTTGAACTTTTTAAAATATAGTGATGATTGCTTCATTAATAGTCAAAAATATATAACACTGTATGTATTATGGATATTTTCATTACAATTTGGACATTTTCTCAATTTATGATTATCAAAATTTGGTAAAGGAATTTGACATCCAATTGGTATTTTCACACAATAAATCCGATAAGGAGTCATCTATGCCACATATTATAAAAAAATAAGCAATTAACCAATCTTTATAGTCATTGTACAATAAAAAATGTTATTTTATAAAATAATAAAAATATGTTAGTAATAAAAAATATGTTGTTACAAAGTAATAAAAAACTTGTTAATAAAAAAAGTACAATATTAAAAAATTCATCCTATTCTTATATAAAAACATGTTTGATTAGATGTTGGCGCCCGACATAATTTAATATATGAAACTGAAACCAGTTAATCATTTGAAACCGAATTCTTATTGGTTGAAAGTGGCTTAATAAAACAAATCAATTAAATATATCATGTCAATCATTACTGATGATGAGAAATATTATCAATAAATTACTATTAAAAAAAAAGTAAAATTGAAACTGGCACGAATGAAGTTTTAGCCAAATTTAATCTAACTTATAAAAACAGAAATGGATGTCTCTTCTGTAATGTTCGCTTGATGACAAATAATGATTATTGAATCATTTTGACTAATAACCTATAAGTTGGTCGTCAATGAATACAAAATACATAAAAATCTATCAGTACAACATATCAAATTTTTTTATATATATATAACTCTTTTTCATTTATTTTACAAAATATTTACAAAATTATTCTTTTTTTTGAACTTGTTCCCTTTTTTTAACTACTATATAACTATACAATCATATCTTTAAATCATGTCTAACAAGATTTCAAGCACTTCTCATTCTAACAAGGTTTCAGGAGCTTCCCATTCTAATAATGTTTCAAGTACTTCTTTTTCTAACAACATTTCAAGTACTTCTCTTTCCTATAAAATTGCTCCTAAGGGTAATCTTCCAGGTATGAAAATATAATATTCTTGATTTATTGCGACCTATACAGCTATTCACATTTATTATTACATAAATGCTTACAGGCACTGCAAGACCATTTACAAAACTTGTATCTGTTTTCATTGATAATTCGACTATTCTTTATGAGGGACAATATACTGTAGGACGTATTGTGCATGCAAGTGCATATGATCGAAGAAGAAGATCTGTATATCTTGATGAACTCAAAATTGATTATGGCCGTCTTCTTTCAAGAGTATTACGTGGACGAGAAATGAGCAACAATCCAACAATAGTTGGCATTCAACCACCTAAAATAGATTCACTATGGAATTATGTTCAAAGTTTAGGTTATAAAGTGACATTTCATGCAATAAATAAAGAGAAAAAAGGTAGCATAACTTTCATAAATTCAACTTTAACAATTGCTGGAATGAATACCATACAGGAAAAGGATCCTGGTACAATGATTATTATTTCAAGTGATGATAGTTACAATCCTTTAGCAAAGGAAGCTATTAAGCGAGGGTGGAAAGTAGAGACTTGGTTCTGGATAAAAAGTAATAAATTATTTGCATTTGAAAGTGTTTGGAAATAATATGAGCTTTCTAAATATGAAATCTTATTTTTTTAGGTGACTATCGTGATGACTTAACAGCTAATGAAAAATCAAGATATTTTTATAACTATTTGGGTAGTCAATATAGATATTTTACATATGCATGTACTGAAGGAGACTATCATCCTCGTAATAAGTTTATCCTTGAAATAGATTACAGTGATACACCTGAAAAATTTAATGATAAAAATATAATGGAATTACATTTTATGTCAGAGTTATTTGGATGGTGGAATCGGGATAAAATAGGTAATAAAGTGTATTTGTATTTTGATTCAAAAAAATGCTTGGAAAAAGCAAAACAGCAGATCTTGATTAAATATCCGCATAAAAAAGATACAATACAGCTATGGGATGTAAGTAATTGATATATTGGGAATGAAATTTGTTAATGCTGTGTGTTAAATTTCAAGGATTGCAAAATAACAAAAGGATTTATTATTTAAACCAAAAAATACATTATTATATGGAATGAAAAAATTATATATTTTACTTATATTTTTGATATTATTACATAGTGAAAATATACTATTTACTTCAATAAAGAGCATTGAATATCAATGTTAAAAATTTTTCTTTTTAAAAAAATATATTATAAAATTAACTAATAATTTGTATAGGCTTTGGTATATAATAAGGTAAAATTGATTAATTAGATTTTAATCTTATAAATAAATATAACATGAAAATTTACCCCTTAATTGTAATAAATAACACGTAATAATTTAGACGTGATGGTGTAACGAAATTATAAAAAGATTTAGATAACAAAATAAAATTATTTTAGACGTGATAGCGTAACAGACAAAAATCTACATAAAGAACCTTAGAAGAAAAGGGTGGTGGTGGGTAAGAGAGGAGAAAATTACAAGTCCATAAATTTTTTTAAAAATTTTGTAATTTTTCGGTATTATTTTTAACTAATTTTACTTCATTTTAGCATAGAAAATTTTTTAAAAATATTTTAATTAATTAATAAAATTTTATATTAATAAGAATTTAATACTTTATTTAATAATTATATATTTTTTAAAGAAAATTTAGGTCTTTAAAAATTTAAGGTAAAATTCAATATAATTTTAAAAGGTCACACTATGTATAAGGTAAAATTATGAGACAGAAAGGGTTGGTAAAATTGCTAGTAAATTTGAAATTTTATGAGGAGCTTTATTAGAAGTAAGTGGGGTCCTCTTTCTGCTGATTGAACTAATTAGAGATAATTACCTACTTAATAATAGTCTGGCTGGTACATGAGGGAAAATAATAATAGACTGGTCGTAAACATTCCATATATAGAATAAATTTATTAAAAAACAATTTATTTTTATTTGAGGTTATTAAAAAAGTCATAAACTTCTTTTTGTTTAGGCCACATCTGTAGCTTGCCTTCTGCTTCAGGGGAGTCATTATATAAGATTTATTTTATTGATAAAAAATTTTCATTTTTTTTTAAGCCACACCTGAAGTTAATCCCTGCTTTGCACACGCTTTAAGATAATGCATAATTTTTTGCCAATTTTTATATAGCAAATTCTTGTAAATTTAAAAGTTTAGAAAAAACTTTTTAATTATATAAGTGACACAAAATTTTTATTTGAGTAGAGTTATAAGAATATTATTGTATAACATACGTTATATATATTAATTATATTATGCACAGTAATATACGGTATAGTACCATAATTTGCTTTTAACCCCGATTTGCATAATACTTTCATTTATTCTAGTTCAAATTATATAGTAAATAATGTTATGACCTTACGGTTAATAATAATAAATATTTTATTTCTTATATGATTTTACTTGTTAGTGTATTTTACGTGCAAAGATGAATCATCTTTTACCTTACAAAAAACAAAACAATATTCACCACGACCTTTCAAGAATAGAATACTGAAATTTGCATGAAAAAAATTTAATCTTAATATAAACTTGGAAATAATTTCACATTATTTAAAAATAATCATAGCGTGATCCAAGATGAACGGATATTTCATTATATAATAAGGAATAGCAAAATATTCAAAAGTAAAATTTTTGAATGAATTTTAAAATTTTTTAATTTCTTTGTAATTAAACTTTAAATATTTTTAATAACGAACAACTTTTTAACCTGAATTTCCGATCAATGATTGACTTCACTCAAAGAAAACCACAATAAATATCGTTAAATTAACAAAATAATAGCGTATTTAAATTTTTAAAAGTACCTTGAAAGTAATGATCATATATTATAAAAAAACAATCCAAGAAAGTGGATTTTTTTGCAAACATTTGTTTACTCACTCTTTATGTACGTAGCTGACTTTCCGGACAAATCCAGAGAAATTCCATGGTTTTATCTCATTTATTCGGATTGGATAATTTAAACTCATTTTCTCTTTATTTATCGCAACTAAGTTTCTGATTAACGATCATTAGCCAAGTGTTTTTTTTTTTTTTTTTTTCTGAACTATTATAGCGACATAATTTACGACCTACAGTATATAGAAATACAATCGAAAGTTAATCATGTGATTTACATATTTCTAAAGGGAAATTTACAATAAAATGCAGATCATATTCATTTAAAGCAATTCGTGTGACCACATGGTTAACTTACGTTACTCATTTTTGCAAAAAAAAAATTTTTTATTTTGTTGTTTGTTTGTTTTGTTGTTTATAAAATGTCTTTTGATTATTCTCAAGAACTAATCGATGATTATGAAAAATTACTTGAAAATGATAAAGGATGTGATGTTATTATTTACACTGGTGAAGAAGAAAATGTAAAAGAAATTCGTGCACACTCACTTATTTTATGTATTAGGTCTCAATATTTTCGTACAGCATTCTCTAATGAATGGGCAAATAAAAAGGATGGAATGTTTATTCTAAGGCAACCCAACATTTCTCCTCAAATATTTGAAATTATTTTAAGGTAATGAATAAATAAATTAATATTATTATATTTTATCATCTGTTTTTTTTTTATTATTAAAAAAAAAAAATTATAATTTTAGATTTATTTATTGTGGAAAAATTGATTTGGCAAAATTACAAGGACCGGAACTATTAGATCTTTTAATGGCAGTAGACGAACTTAATATTCAAACATTAATCACTTGTATTCGAGAATATTTGATTAATAATCAATATGAGTATTTACGATTAAATCCTATTGAAATTCTTGAAACAATTTATCATGTTCATCATCATAATACCTTTACAAGTTTATGGAATTTTTTTATTGAAACAATTTGTGAAAAACCAGATATATTATTCAATTCTGAAAAGTTGATTAAGTTGAGAGCGCCATTATTGGAATTACTTTTAAAACGGGATGATTTATTATTGGATGAAATTGAAATATGGAACAACTTAGTCAAATGGTGTTTAGCTCAACATCCTTCTATTCAACATGAAATTGTGAAATGGAATAAAGATGAAGTCACAACTTTAGAAAGAACTCTTCAAAGATTCGTTCCTTTAATTAGATTTCATCATATTTCTTTGGAAGATTTTCGTTTAGAAGTATATCCTTTTAAAGTATTATTACCCGAAGATTTAATTAATAATTTACTTTCATTTCACATGTCAACAAATAAGTTTAATGATAATACACCAAACCCTAGAAAACCAAAATACGATACAATTATAATTAAACCTCAACATTTTGTTATTTTTTCTAGATGGATTGAGAAAAAAACTGATACTTATTATAATTTAAGAAATAATCCTTATTATTTTAAATTAATTTATCGTGCTAGTAGAGATGGGAATACTGCCGAAGAATTTCATAATAAATGTGATAATAAAGGAGCTACTTTAGTTGTAGCGAAAATTACAGATTCTGAACAAATAGTAGGAGGATATAATCCACTTTATTGGGATACAAGTAATACGTATAAATTTACAAAAAGTAGTTTTATATTTTCATTTACAAATAGAACAAATCTTCAAACAGCAAAAGTGGGACATATTAATGATGGATATTTTAGGTATTCCGTTTATTGTAATAGACATTATGGACCAACATTTGGTAATGGACATGATTTATTTCAATATAAGGACACTGTTTGGAAAAGTTATAATGTATTTTCTTATCCTAAAATTGATATACCAGCAAATCCTAATACAGATATTTATTCTTATAATGATTTTAATGTAGAAGATTATGAAGTATTCCAAGTTATTGTAAAATAATTTTATTTTATTACGACAAGAACAGTTATTGAAAAATAAACAAATATTTATAGCTTCAAGTAATAATATCATACTGTATGTACATCTCGGAATTCGCAATTATAAAAGGCATATAATTTATTAAGTGAGATATATTTATTAAAATATTTTAAGTGAAATTTATTTATTAATCATATATTAAATATTTTAAGTTTGTAATTTTTTTATAATATAAATATAATGGGAATTTTATGAAAATAAAAGAGATAATCAAAACTCTTAGTTTCAAAAAATATTACTTTTGATAATAAATGAATAACATCGCGCGAGTCTTTTAAATATAAATTAATTCTTAATACTAATACTTAGGAATATGAGCAATTATTTCTCTAATTTCATAAAACGAGTTAAATTTGATAAATGATACATAATTAAACAATGGAGGTCACTTAGTTGAAACTGGAATAATATCTCATTTTCATGCAAAATTTCTAAGACAAGCAATTAAAGTAGTGAACATTTACGTGGTTTATAAAAAAAGCTCCAAGTATTTCTCCATAAAATCCTAACTGAAATTTCACAATTATGTTAAATATTCAAATATATCATTAAACAAATCAGTAAGAAGTTGACAAAGTATTTTCAATTTATTGATGTGGGAAATATATATAGTGAAAACCAGTCATTTATTTAAGGGATAGTACCGACAAAAATATAATGGCTAATTCAGATAAATGATGAGTTGTGGCTTTTCTGGTGTGGAAAGCAATTGACATTGTATTGATTTTCCATTTTATCTAATGATTGTATAGTCATATTAGTAATATGATATTAAGGTACAATCATATTTCGAATACTGCATATGCAATATATGTCATGTAAAAATACTATTATCTTCTTACTATTGTATGGATGCACTTTGTCATTCATGTATATATAATCGCAAATACTTTTCAAAGTGAACAATTTATATACCTACAATTTAATAATGAAACTTAATTATGCTCGTTATGGCAATAATTAATGTCAATATATATATTTTTTAAATGTTCTTTTTCATGCATTATTCACTCAACCTAAAATTCTTAAATCAGGCTTAGGCCAGGACTAAATTTGTAAGGAATGAAGGACATTTTATGGGTAAGTTAGCTTTAGGTAATTGATTTTGGTATGGAACGTGTGAAACTGTGAATTACAATTGTAAATTAGTAATTTATGTCCTCTCACAAACTCTTCTGCACTTCAGAAATCTATTTATATCTATAAATACTAAGACGCCACTCCTAAAACAGCTGTTTAATTGTATAAAAAGAGAATATACTTGTAAACTCCTGAGCATTAAAAAATTACTTGTTGTAGACATATAATAGAATTGCCACATACGTAATATAACTTACGTAAATCAATTGTAAAACATAATAATGCGTTGCAATCTAAAAAATTCAAGTTATAGTTCAGTTTGAAAGTTTTAAAGTTTAAAATAATTTTAAGCCTATTTTATTGAAATTTGCGAATTATTATTTTAAAATGAATAATAATGATGGCTGATTAGTAACTATTAAGAATAATAATGAGTTAATAGTTTCTTGATCATTAAAGGATGTTAGTTTTCGCATGATGTATTTTCAATTGTAACATATATATTGAGGAATTATTAATTTTTGTGAAATATATTCATATTAAAACATAAAATATGGATCATTTTAATTCTGACCAAATTTACAGTTTAATGAAGTCATGAACATGTGCGCAGTTTCTATTTTATGCACGATGTCGATTCTACTGTAAACTGTATAAATAATCTTCACGTGATCATATAGAACCGCGAAAGATATAATTATAGCAATGGATCTAAAAAATTACTAGCAAACTGTCATTTTTTATAATGGTTGACATATACTCTTTTGAAACAAATGTAATACATAAATGAAACACCAAAAATGATTCTTTTTGTATTATATTTTACTAATTTTGACCCAGTATTTATAATTTTGATTTAGTATTTATGATTTTGATTATGTAACTCGTAATCATATTTTAAATATATATATATATTATCTTACACCAAATTCAATAAACCATTATGAATAAAATACCTTGTCAACTTCCTTATAAACCATTAAGAATGAATAAAATGCCTTGTCAACTTTCTTATGATTGTCTCATTGATATATTTGAATATCTAAATGATGATAAAAATACCTTATTTTCATGTTTATTAGTTAACAGTCTTTGTTGTAAAATTGCAGTTAGAATTTTATGGAGGAATGTATGGAAGTTTTATGATTATGGTAGGCCACATAGTACATTATCAATTATTAATACTTTAATCACTTTTCTTCCTAAGGAAACAAAAGAACTTTTAAATAAGAATGGTATTGGCATTCCAATTCAGAAACCTCCATTGTTTAATTATGCATCATTTTGCAAAATTATCTCGACTGATAAAGTTGAAGAAATGACTATACGCACACTACAATCAAATATGTTAGAAAACTTAGATAATTTTAAATACTTATCACAAGAAATATTAAAAATGTTTATGAATCAAATTTCATCATTAAAAGCTTTGGAATCAAGCTATACAGAAGGTTTCAAATTTATTTATTCACCTAGAGCAAAAATCTGTTTAGCAAACCTAACAAGATTAGAATGTAATTCGGGTCTTAGTTCTGAATTTTTTAATCAAATATCTCAAATATGTCATAAAATAGAATCATTATGTATAAATTTTAATTATAATATGATTCCAAATGGATTAGCAGATTTAATTTCTTTACAAGATAATTTAAAAATTGTAATGTTAAAAGAATTCAATAATAATTTTTCTGATAAAATAATCCATTCATTAGTTAAGCATTCTTTTTCATTAACAAAATTAATATTAGTCAAATGTGATTTAAACTTATCATTCATAGCTGTGTTCAAAAATTTACAAGTTCTTAATTTATATCATATTAATAATTCTAATTTTGATCAATTACAGTATATACGTTTTTTAAAATTAAAGATTTTAAAGTTTATATGCATAGGAGACCCAAATTCCCCCAATTATTATAAAATGCTAATTAACTTTTTGGAAATTAATGGAAAATTTTTAACACAATTAGATATATATGGATACTATAATGATTCATTAAACATAGCTTTATCTAAATTTTGTCCAAATCTTAAAAATCTATGTACTCTTTTTAAGAAGAATGAGTCAGAGACACTGAAGCTAATTCTAAATAATTGTCAATATTTAGAAATTATAAAAGTTCGTTATGGTGATGAATGGTTTAATGGTAAAACTATTTTCAAGGTTTTGGCAAATTATTCTCAAAAATATTTTTATGGTTTAAATTTAGATTGTTATTATAGTAGAATAGTAGATAAGCTTCAAGAAGAGTTAGAAGAATTTTTTATAAACTGGCAAGATCGTAAATCACAAAGATCACTTTCATTAATTATTAATATTGGTATTAGTAAAGAAGTTGTTTCAGGAGTGAATGGAAAGGGTATGAAAACAATAATTGATAAATATATGAAATTAGGCATTATTAAAAAATTTGAAACTGAGAAATCTGGTTTTATTGAACCATATATTGAATTTAGAGCTTCAATTTAAGAGAAATATATTAGAATTTTATATGCTGGAATTTATAGTTTAATGGATAACAATAATTTAAATTCATATGATTAGTTTCATTGTTAAAATAATTTTGAGCTTATTATCTGGAAATTTGTGAAATATTTTATAATAATAAATTAGTAGTTATAACTGATTAATTGTTATACATAACTCATTAATTCTGACAAAATTGTAAATTTGATCATTAATATTTTAATTGCTAGTCTTCCTAAAGAATCAGAGGAACTTTTGCATAAGAATGGAATTAATATTACTAACTCAGAAACCTTCATTGTTTAATTATGCATCATTTTGCAAAGTTATTTATTTTACTTTGTAAAATTAATATTGATGATATGATTCAACATACACTTATGTTTTACCGAATTTGAATCTCAATTTATCGGAACTAGTAGACATATTAGAATTTAATATAATGGAATTTGCGGTTTAGTTTAATGAAAGTTATCTATATTGAAAAATGATAGATGACTATTTTAAAATGGCTTTATATTCATTTTCTGGATAACATAATAAAAAACAAAAACAGCAATTTTACAAAGATACTTAAGGCATAGTATTGACTTTTTTTTGTCTTTATGTGATTCATATACTGTATAAAATATGGATTGTGAAAAACCTTAGATTAAAATATTTTGTTCATCACAATCCTTCCAATTTTCATCAATGTATTTCTACTCGTGTTAGTTTATTCTTTAAACAATATAATTATTAGCTAACACATTAGAAATCAACTCTTTAATTATAGTCATAAACTCTAAACAATCTTTCAACTTCCTTTCGTTTAAGTTACTTAGTTTTAAAACTTTTTAGAATAATAAAATATTATATTATATTGCTAAATAATAATAAAAATTCCCGGAACAATACAATTGCGTAACTTTAAATCTCACGAAACGGATCAATATACAACAAAGGGATTAGTTGAATTTCAATATAACTATTTCCATCTTTATAATAAACCATGATGGTATTTTTCCTGAACGTGATTTAACTTGATATGGTTAATTGTTTTTATATATATTCAAATTTATAATTAAAACATATAATCCAATAATTTATTGTCATTTCATTTATTGTATAATTCAACAAGTCAACAAGGTTGTTTAAATATTATAAAGTATCATAGTTTAAGCATTCGTTGAAATTCCGGATCTTTTTAGTTTTAGTTAGCAAAAATTTTTATTTAGATGAATGAAAATTTATGGGTAGTTGGATCATTACATGTACAATGGGAAATTGATCTGAAAAAGTTACAAGGACCAGAATTATTAGATCTCTTAATTAAAGTTGATGAACTCAATACTTAAACCCCTTAATCTCTTGTATTAAAGAATGTGATTAATCATCAAATATAAATATTTATATTTACGAGAGAATTCTATTGAAATACTCGAAACTTTTCTATCAATATAATCAACATACTACTTTCTCATGTATATGGAATTCTTTTCTTAAAATGGTATGTGAAAACCAAGAATATTATTTAATTCTGATAAGTTAATTAGGTTGAGGGTATCATTACTGGAATTCTATTATTGGATGAAATTGAAATATGAAACTATTCGAGAAGTTGAAAAACGGAATAATGAGGAAGTTACAATTATGGAAAGAACTTTTCATGAATTTATTCACATCCTTTTAAATTCAAACCGCAAAAGTAAGATCATATTAATGATTAGTATTTCAGATATTCTATCTTACTGTCATAAATAACATTTGATTGGAAGCTACGTATCAAATATTAGTTTATCCTAAATTGATATATCAATCGATATTACTGATGTCCCTTATAATGATATACATAAGAAATATTCAAGTTACCAAATATAAAGATTTAGTTATAAATATTTATATTGGTATTATTCATAAAAATACTCGTATATACTGTATTGATTTTTTACATTATCATAATAACTAAATGGCTTAGATTTACCCACAAACCTGAAAGTTTTGATTGAAAAAAGTATAATTTTCAATTTTTATTAATATTAAAATTGTGATTGAACGTGAACTTAAACGTTTATTTTCTTAGAAAGTAAACAAATTGTCAAATTATTCAGTTCTAATTAATTCTCATAAAGATTTTGTAAGTCCATTCTAAAATAAAGCCTCGTCATATTTCCAAATCAAGTTAAAAAGCTGTATATAGTCCAGCATTAATCACAATGTAGATATATGTATATATAAGAAAGTTTTGGTTTTCCTCGCTCATAGAAGATCTAATTTGTAAACAAATAATTTAAGAAAAAAAAAGTATAAATACGTTTTACTTTAACGATATTTTTCTCTCACATTAGTCAGATAAGTCAGCCATATATAAACTGAATCAGGTGACAAAACACAATTTATTCTGATAATGTTCCAAATCAGGCCATAAATGAAAGATCATATACAGTAATTACAGTATGATGTCGAGACTCTGCAAACTTTCTGCTGAGCCTGACCGCGCCACATGTTACTTTAATTAAAATGAACAAATATACAAATATTGAATTATAACTTACATTTTCCTAAAAATAAAAAAGCATATTCAAGAAAAATAGTTAATGTAACTCTTACAAAGCCACATCAGTGACACAGTTATTATTAATTTTATCGATGTATAACATTTAATTCACACGCATGTACTTTTTAGCATATATTTTATAATGAAGCAGTAAAGCACTTTTATTCATATTTAACAACAAGAAGTTTAATTTTCATGTTAAAGGTTTTACTTTATTAAATTCAATATTATAATTAATTATACAAGAACTTGACCTCTTACATGAATAAATACAAAAGATATTTATATAAAATGTTTGATAATCAATAAAATACTAGCTAAATAATAGAAATATAATAAATATAATATGAAGAAATAATGAAATATAATTCTTATAATAATTATAACAACAGAAAATAGTAAGACATAGTTTATTTTTATTTTCATTATTAAGATTAAAAACAAGAACTGATGACTCAAAACAAATAATATAAAATATAAAAGAAATACAGAACGATCCTTTTGCGGCGCAATAAATCAGAAAAATTCCAAAATTCCGCAATAGTAGATAGCCGGCAGGCCAGTATAGAACTTCATAGTGCTGACACGGGTTAATTTATTTATTAAGCTTTTTATTTTTTTCCAGCTTTATCTTCTATTTGCTTTCCTATTTTTTCCTATTAAAAGATGGGAGAAGCGATATATACGCAAAAAAAATGAAAACAAAAATCGTAGAGTCTAAACTCTCCAACTTTGTTCAATAGGAACTAAAGAAAGTGAAAATTGTTAGAAAATTGTTAGAAAACGCAAAGAATATTTGTCAAAATATATTTTTTATATTATACAGCACGAAATTTTTAAACTAAATAAGTTTCATTTTTCAAATAACACATCTTCCTGAAAGGACAAAATATAAAGAAAAAAGGTTAACAAACCCCATTTATTTAATTTCTAATAAAATGTTTTAAATTTGAAAACTATAATACATGATGAACGTGCTATATACAATGTTTTTTCTATGAAAATCTTTTTTAAAGTGGCGATGGAACTATATGATATATGACATCTTTAATTATTTTTACTAGATATTGAATTATTCCCGATATCTTCAATTTCTAAACAAGTTAAAATTAATTAGATAAATTATATTTCATTTATAGTTAATATACTCATTTAAATTAATTACTTACTGTTCGGAATGCTAAAATTATCCTGACTACGATGAGCTAAATAATATAATAAAATTTAGTATCAAAAAGTATAAATTAAGAATAATATACAGACTAATATCTTACCTTCGGTAACAATTCTTATTTCAAGTAAATTTTTGAATTTACTAGAATTGTTGTTGTCTGATGAATAAATACTAGTAGCGCTTGTATAATCACTACTTGTAACTATATTATCGTTATTTGTTTGTTGTTGCTTATTATTTTCGTATTGACCATTTTGATAATATAATTTTCTTATTTCAAAAATCTTATTATAAAGACTACTGATATCAGGTCTTTTTGTTGGATCAGCGTCCCAACATTGTTCCATTAATTCTTTATATTCCAAAGGAGTTCTTGGTATTACTCCTGGTCTCATTCCATTTATAATTTTTAATGCTAAATCACAATCATTATTGCAGTTACTAAAAGGTGGTTTCCCGGACGAAACTTCCCACATTAACATTGCAATACTATAAATATCAGATGCGAAAGTAGTTTCTTTTTTAGAAATGACTTCTGGAGCTATATAAGATAGATTCCCGTATATACTATCTAATTTTTTATCAGCTGGTCCACAAAATCCAAAATCACTGATATAAAATTCTTGATTAATTTGAGAGAATAATATATTTCCAGAATGTAAATCTCTATGAATTGCATTCTCATTATGAATTTGAGAAAGTGCATTAATTATATAAAAAATAATATCAATTTTTTCTTTCCATGTAAGGTTACGATTTTGTTGTAAATATTTTCTTAAATCCATATTCATTTGTTGTATTACGAGCATATAATTTCCATCGGATGGATCTTTTGTTAAACCATAACATTTTACTACGCCGGACCATTTGTTGCTTAAAGTTAGATGAGATTTAACCTACAAATATAAAATTAATATAAGATTATAATTATCTTAATAAGAATATACTGTACAGTATATCGTTTTTTTTTTTCAAACATTTCCGACTCTGAACTTTTGTCATTTGTACCTCAAGTCATCAACGTTCAAAATAATGCTTTGTGTAACAATTCGAAAAATACAAAATATAAATTATTGACGAAGCATTAGTACCACACGCATCCTGCACGTAATAGTGTATTTCTTTTATGATGAACTATAGCGAAGATTATGGTAGAATTGGACGTGGATATAATATATAATCTGTCGGCTGCGATTTTTCTTTTTCGTTCTTTTTTTTTAAAAAAAAGATGCAAGATTATGTAATAATGAGAAACAAATAGTGCGTGAGCGTAGAAAATTAATGATACAATTTATATTTTACGAAAAGTGAAGTTTTAATAGTAGAAAGTATTATAAATAATGAAAATTATTTCGGTATTTTATATTCGGATATAATATAAGAACCCTTTATAAATCAGTTTTACATTACAAAAAATATTAGTTTTATCATAAATGGCACAAAGTTATAAAAATTTATGAGGTTAAAATTCTTTATTAATTAAGCGGATTATTGATTAACCATTTTTTTTTAAGTTTGGGAAAGGGAAATTACAAATAAAAAAAACGGTTCACAACGTTCTTTATTAAAAAATCCTTTTCTTAGTAGTACTTTTAAGGTCGCTATAAAAAAAAAAGTTTACTCTTTTTTTAAAAAAGCGAACCTAAGCGAATCTGATGATGTTACACGAAAAATATTTATACGTAGTTAAATTTTTCTTGGGGTACTATAAACGAGTACTGTAAAGCCTCCTATACTCCTATAAACAGTTAAAATTCTTACCTCATCAAACCAATTTCTGTTAGTACTTTCACCATTTTCCAATCTTTTAAGTATTACTTTTTGCTTTTCAAATCTTTTTAATTTTCGTTCTTGATTATTCCATTGAAAATATTCTCCACCAATCCAATCCGCTGTATAAATTTCGGAGTAACCACCTTCAGTTAAATATTTAATATTTTGTAAATTATTATATGGAATCCATTCTATTATCCTATTAGGAACATATGATTCCATTTGACATTTATGTATTAAATTATCAATATCTTCATTTTCGGAAGTCCAATTTGAAAAATTTTCTTTTAAATAATTTCTTATACAATATTCACAATATGATATGGCCAAACATTCTTTTTGACAATTTTTACAAATTCTTTTTGTTCCTTCATTATAAAGAATTTTATCTTTGTCAAATGTATTATTTAATAATTTTATTGCTTCTAACTTTTCATCCTTCGTAAGAATTTCTTCATCATTAAAGATAATTTGTTTTATGTATTCATATTTCTTTTCTAAATTATTGTGAATATTTAAATCTATTAATGATTTTGATTTATTTAATGTACTAAAAATTAATTCATATCGAATGTTGGCCATAATGAAATTTTTAAAATTTGAAAAAGAAATATTCCAATTGAAAAAAAAAGAAAATTTTTTTTATAAGCTTATAAGCATACGTAAACGGTCTTATACTCCGATAGATAATATTTTTGTATGAAAGGAATAAATAAAATTCTTTATTAGAATTTTCGTGTTCGATTAAATAGTATAATTCACTTTATATGCTAAAAATAAGAATATTTATCATCGTATTTGATTGTTCAAAAAATGATACTATATAGACATATATTCCACAACCTTTCATAGTTATTTACACAAAATTTACGCCTTATAAATTAATGAAGCCATGTGTCTCGATCACGTGCCATCACGTGATGAATAAAGTGATCCGGGAAAATTCCATTTTTATAATAAATGAATAAATCGGAATTTTTGCTGTATTATGGAATAAAACGGAATTTTTATGGTTTTTAACAATTTTATTTCTGACACGTGACAACTAGCCTATCATTATTGCA
>QZLH01000176.1:18206-59179 GCA_003833135.1 Oehlia diaphana | reverse complement strand
ATACGTCTCGGCTGGCATTAAGAAATTAAGCATGTGACAAATAAGGAGTGACAAATAGGATTTTACACACTGAAAAAAATCTAAGTCCCTGGAATACATAGTAAAAATGGAAACAGGAAAGGGATGACGCCGGTGACAAATTTTTAAGGTCACGTGGGGGTGGAAAAATTTTGTGGCGATACTGGGGAAGATCTGCTTTAACGGTCCCCTATAATTGGTAATTTTTTATCAGAATAAAATCAGAATTTTTTCTGTTATCGTGATAAAAATTTGTGATTTAATATCAGAATAAATCCGGGTCTCTGGTGATCCTTCACAGAAAAGGTGACATCCCATATATAGAAAATTTATTATTTTGACAAATTAACACTAAAATATTATGGTAAACCGGGTAATCCCTGGCTAGGGATGGCAACGGTCGGTCATGGTTGATCATCGGTCGGTTATAACCGGTCAAGAACCTTTGACCGACTGACTGACCATTTGACTGACCATTTGACCGACCAGTCTGACTGACCATTTAACCGATCCTGAAAATGTTTCGCAACGTTTTCTATTAAAATAATTAAAAACCATTTGTGAAACATTTTTTTATTAAATTTATATTAAAAGACATTTTGCAAATGTTTTCAGGATCGGTCAAATGGTCGGTCAAATGGTCAGTCAGAGGTCTACCGGTCATAACCGGTTAATGACCGTGACCGTTGCCATCCCTATCCCTGGCTAGTATTATAGGTTGAGAAAAAATTCGAGTTTCTTAAATTATGCCATTAACCCAATTATATGATGTAACAGTTTGTGAAAAGTTTGGCTGCAGATGCAGTAAATCCACGAAGAATCATTTGATCTGATAAATTTTTTTCATATCAGCTGAAATCCCATAATAACAGAACATATCATGAGTAATAATTTGTCATGTGTTCTAATCATTGATATATTCTATGTAATAATAACATTTTCTTGCTCAGTATATACCAAATCAGTAAGAAAGAAGCAGTGCAAATGATCATTTATAGAAGAATCATATTCACGAGTCATATTATATAATTAAGATTGCGTCTATCTGGATTCTGAAGTAATAACAACTTTTTTATCCTCAATTAATGTTCATGCAGTAGTTTTCGCTCATATCAGGTCATCAGATGCGTAAAGTTATTAACATTGCATCATATGCGGTTTATTTTTCTATATATAATTAATAAAATAAGGTGTTGAACAAAATAATCGCCCGGTTAGTTCAGTTGGTTAGAACGCCACAACTTATCAAATATAAGTTTTCAAAGGTTAATCGTGGAAACGCGGGTTCAATTCCTGCACTGGGCTCTCTTTTTGTATACTCTTTTTTTAATATATAAAAAGATAAAATTATGTTTATTTTTCTGTATATCAATAATAAAATGAGGTGTTAAACAAAATAATCGCCCAGTTAGTTCAGTTGGTTAGAACGCCACAACTTATTAAATATAAATTTTCAAAGGTGAATCGTGGAAACGCGGGTTCAATTCCTGCACTGGGCTCTATTTTGCATACTTTTTCTTTTTTTATATGAAAAATATAATTACGATAACCGATTTTAGATACCAATGAACTAATCATCATAAGACGCAGTTTATCATTTCAAGAATTTCACGAAATTGATAAGAAATAAAATTTAACTATACTAACAATTTGGTATATCGAATTTATATAGTTTACCCAAACCTCTAACCAAGAATATTTTTATATAAAAATTATTCAATAATAACTTTTAGAGTTCTTTATATTCTCTAATAAAATTGATTATTTTATTTTAGTAAAAAATAAAAGGTCTATACTTTTTATGCTATCCGCATATCAAAATACGCCGAAATAAGGTGACTATACGATGAAGACTATAACAAAATCCTTATTTTTATTTTTATTTTTATTTTTAATATTGTTAAGCTGAATTCTATATTAGTTTATGCAAATATTTACACGCATAAATGAAATATAAAACGTGATAACATGATTATATATATACTGTATATTATCTAAAATATCTAAAATAAATAAATAATCCTTCGTTCATTGCGAAAGAAAAAACACGACCCTAGCCTTTGCTGCACAAATTTTACTAAGTATATATTCGTGGTGTAGTGACACAAGCATGAGGTACAGAATATTTATTAAATCTAATTATTTAATTGGATTTTTTTTTGTATACTACATTTATATACAATTAAAGAGAAATATATTTTATCAAATTAATATTTTCTTGATACTATGCTACTATCCAGTTTACAGTACAAAAAACAAAAAAAATTGAAGCAATAATGATCGAGATAGCTTGACAATTGACACATTCCGACGTACAAAGTTTATTTGTCATACATGCATTTTGCACAAATATTATTACCATATTTACCCATATTATTAAAGGCGTTTATTTACGTTATACTTTGGGAATTTTGATAGTAATGGCTCACAATAACGATAAAGGTATAAATTATACATATAGCATGAACACTTAATATAAATTAATATAATAAGAAAATAGCACAGAAAATTTGAAGAAAGTAGTAGTTCTGAAGAAACAGAAGAAAATAGCTTTAAAAAATTTAAAGACAAGAAGCCAAGACAGATAAATATAGTATACACAGTATAACAAGCCGATATATTATTTAATTATTAAGTTGCAAATAATTTAACGATACTATTATTATACCTTACACATACTGTATAATTTAAACTAACTGTATTATATGAAATTATCGTTGCTGTTAGTAATGTTAGTAAGCACCCTGAAAATAAGCACCTGGCCAGAATTATGGCTATTTTGGCCAGAATTGTGAGGATCTTGGCCGGCATTAAATGTAAAAAAGGGTGCTTATATACCGCAAAAATACGGTATGCGCATTACTTATCTCCTGGCTAATTAGGAATAAGTAAAATTTTACTAAGATTGGATAAATGATCGTGATCATGTTCCGATTGTAAGTAAAATTTTACTTATTCCTAATTAGCCAGGAGATAATTGATTTATCCCCTGCCATTTACACAATAGTAAGTATTTTATAGTATATCGTGAGTATAATATAGTATATTTTATTGTTTAATCTTATTTTTTATTCGCTTGGTTTTTTTTTTTTCAAAGGTTTTTATTTTAAAAAAAATAATTAAATTTTAAAAAGCTTCGGGAACTATTACTATTACACTTGAAAAATAATATTGAGATTACAAATAAATTAAAAGAGAGTTTTTCACATTTGAAAAATGCAAATATTTCCGAATTACTCAAATTTTCAAATCAGTCTATTATAGTATAATTAATAGTTAATTTTTACCGCAAAATTTCCTACCAGTAGGTATAACTACATTTGCATAATCATGTAAATGGTGCCGATCAGGGATAATAAATAATAAGTTTGTAATAAGATTTCCACGGCTGCGTCGTGAAATCATTATATTTATGCGACACGTGAAATTACTCTCTTATCTAACGTCCGGTGATGGGATCATGAGAGGTATAAATAAACTATAAAAACACGTGAACATGAAAAATTATCGTCAGAAAAATAAGGCATGAATATATCATCAAAAAATCACTGGCGACCAATTAGTAAACATGAGATAAGATTAAATTTTTAATAATTAGAAAGAAATACCATATAATAAAATTTTAAGAATTGCAAGTTTCTCTTAAAGCATATTTAAAGTCTATAACCAATTATTTGAATAATATCTATTTAATATAAAGCTAATAAGTATTTCTATTAAATTGTGTATTATAGGTTAATTAAATGTCCAAATAAATGCATGAACAAAATAAATAAATTTAATAATTAAATGTATTTATTCTAACTATCCATTATAAGTAAATTAGAATGTCTGTTTCTGCTTCCATACTAAAGCATAATCAACTTACTTTTATAATAACAAATATTAAACTCACTTTCAGTACCCAAATATAAAAATTGGTATTAATGATGATTTAAGGGGAATATAGAATATTATATCCCTTAAATATGTTGCTTAGTAAGAACTGATATTTATCCTTTTTAATCCACAAGATTTTACAGTATTGAATATATAGTATTTATTATGACGAGCTTTTGAGTGAAAAAATTTACATGTATAGTACAAAATTATTTTCGACCTTATTTCATATTCTCATATTTGGATAAAACAGAAAATTCATTTTATCCATTATTGTTCAAATTTCATTGTTCAAGTATTGATTTCATTTTTTCCATTCTTAATTTGTGTAACATTTTTGTTTCCATTATTACCTTCTATGATGAAATATTTCCGCTAGTTGATCTTATGCATCTCAACTAACTAAATAAGTAAAAAAATAATGCCGATGCATCAACTTTCTCTTCAATAAAGTATTTCTAAATTTAAAAAGAACTTTCCGTAATTATTCAAAATTTCATAATACTTTCTGTATCATTAACAGAAAGTTCTATCTTTTCAAACTGTATTATTCATATATAAATACAATATAAATAAATATCAATAAAATACGCTAAAATTTTCCAAATTCATTATTGTTATCGATACTGTAAAATGGAACAAATGATGAAAAATTTTTTGATCCAACACCAAGATTAAAATCTAGTCCTATACCAATTAAATTTATTTCTTTTAATATATATGATATAAATTGTATTTATTGTGGAGAAAAATATATTGAGACGCTTTTAAAAAATGATATTATAAAGACATTTGAGTGGATACCATATTCTCAATTTAAAAATATAGAAGAAATGACAAAAGGGGGATACGGTATTATATATAAAGCAAATTTGGAAAAAACAGGTTTGTCGGCACGTGATTCATATAGAAAAGTCGTTTTAAAAAGATTTGAAAATTCTAAAAATAATATTAAATATTTCTTAAACGAGGTGAGTATTTTTAATATTTTAGTAAGTGATTTTAAATCCTAACTTAATTAAATCTTTAAATTAATAGTTAAAATCAAATCAACATTGTAAAAATGAACCACTTCTTATTGTAGTTTATGGTTTTACAAAAGATCCTGAATCAGATGATTATATTTTAGTCATGGAATATGCGTCAGGAGGAGATTTACATAAGAAATTACAACGGGAATTTACAGATTTTAAGTGGTTTAATAGTTTGACGAATAAATGGTATAGTTATTTGAACAGTAACAAACTAGGAATTTTACAGAACATTTCAAAAGGGTATTTATATTATAAATGTGCTCAATATATTCTTAAATTTTAGTAATTAACTTTTTTTGTTTAGACTTAAATATATTCATGATAATTAATTTATACATCGAGATTTCCATAGCGGAAATATATTATCAGCATATCAATGGAAAATTGGAGATTTGGGATTAGCACAATCTGAAAATAGTGAATCTCAAAATAATGAAATATATGGGGTTATACCTTACATTGCACCAGAAATATTTAAAGGGGCTAAATTTTCTAAAGAGGCCGATATTTATAGTTTTGGTATGATTATGTGGGAACTTACAACGGGATGTAGACCTTTTGCTAATGTTAAACATGATATTCACCTTATTTACAAAATTCTTGATGGAGAACTACCGAAAATTACAGAAGATACACCAAAATGTTATGCTAATTTAATGAAAAGTTGTTGGGATCCTGATCCAAAAAAAAAGACCACTGATAAAAGAAATTTATTTAACTTTTTATAATTGGTATGATGAAGGTGAAAACAAAGAAGAATTTATTCAAGCTGAAGAAAAAAGAAATAAACTGATAGAATCGAAGAAGCTTGGTCCTGAATTTGCTAAAAAATATCACCCAGAAGCCATTTTTACAAGTAGGCTATTAAGTCCTTTAATTTCTAAATGTTTATCCACAAATTCATCACCAACAATTTCATTTGGTAATAACCAAGGTATTAGTACTATAAAAAAATTAATTTATAATTAAATATTTATATACAATAATCTTTAAAATACATATTATTTTCTTTAGATTATGATCATAATCATATTTCGATGGAAAAATGAGCTTGATATAAGGTATTCACAATTATACTTTGAATGATTTACTAAACTATGTACTGATTAATTTGTAATTTAGCTTACAACAAAATATAACAATTCGAAATTTTTCAACCTCTTTAAAAAAGCGAAATAATGAAGATGAAATCCAAGACGATAGTGGTAAATATTTATTTAACTTCGTTGATGATGTTTATTTTATTTTATTTTATTTTTTTGTTAATGCTAATATTATTCAAATTTTAAACAGGTAAACGTATTAAAACTATTTAAATTAATTATAAGCTTAATTTTATCCAAAGAAGTTATTTATTATAAATAGGTAAAAAATCAATGTAATATAATTAAAAAAATTATCATTTAATTTTGTGTTTTAATATGAATTATAAATACAATATATTAAATTTTAATCGAACTAATTTATATAAATGTTATTATTAAAGTTTGTGTTACTCTCTATATTTTACATCATTTTTCGTTATCTATTACGGTAAGATATTAAGTATAGTATTTTTCCGCTCTTAAAATTAGCATTTATAATTTTTAACATTATAATGAATATTTTATATTTAAGAAGATGGAATACTTATTACTTAGTGACAGATTTGTACTAATTCCTTTTACGTGAAATGGTTTACTTTAAAATTTTATCTTCAATTTTTATAAATCATTTAAATCGCTTAATATTAAAGGAAATCTTTTGAAAGACAGGAATGGAATATGAATCATTTTAAAATTAAAGTTATTATACGAACATTCTTCATACTTTTAAATAGATTATGGTATGAATAAAATGACCATGATTTGTAAGCGAATATTATCCCAACTGTTTTTTAAGATAAGCTAATTTAATTAAACTATTTCGGTTGGTTACTTGGTTAATATAATTTAATATTACTCATATTTGCAACTAGACGATCGATACAACTATAATGTGACAAATTTTACATCAGGATAATTCACTCACTTTTAGTCAAGGCGAAGCATTGTCTGTATAAGATTGTTTATCATTTATTTGACTTTATTCCTGTAGAATTTATTGACAAAGCTTTAGAAAATTTATAAATTGCGAAAGTTATCATATGCACATCAAGTTTGTACGTATATAATGTAAGTATTATTTTATAATTTCGAAAAATAAACGTCATTTCTCATTATTGATTTACAATATCGATAATTTCAACTTTATATAGGCAGAAGAATATCATAAAATTTCACGTGTTAAGTGCAAACCATCAACTGAAATTAAATAAAAAAATATGTACAATATAAACTAAAAAGTACATGAAGTAATTGAAGTATATAAATAGTTTAAACTATGCTAATCCATAATTGGAAGAAACTAATTGCGAGGGTATATCTCAAATAAAAAATGGATTTTACGTCGTTAAAGACATTTTCCAAGAATTTTAATATTTCATCCTATTATTGCAATTATTTGCTCCCATAAATTTTGTAATTACGTAAGATAATACGGTTATATCATTGTTAGCAATTTAATGAGTGATAAACTATTTACTGTGTATATCAATAAACTTTTATACAAATTTTGTAACAATCTCTTATAAAGTTTTGAAGTTTTCTGTTTTAAGCTATTTTTGGAATAATCACTTTTCAATCATATATAAAATTAGGTTATGCAAAATTTTCAAATAGACAATGATCTTATATTTAATTATATACCGATTTTTTTATACAAAAAATTATGAACATCACGAAGTTTAATTCTGTGACATTTGAGAATCTAAAATATAAATATTTTATTATCATCGGATCACACTAAAAGATCGGCAGCGCCCAACCTTAAATAAAAATCTATTTAGCTTTGAAAATTGAAATATTGAATAAGTTTACTTATTGCTTAAATATTAAAATAAAAAATTTTAGCATAAAAAAAAATATTTGCTTCGAATAATCTTTGTGATATGATCGACATCCAAGATAATTTCATTACGTAATGCTTACATAATTAATTAGCGTTAGAACTTGAACAACGTAACACCATGCTAATAAATCACAAAATAGGCACTCAATGGATACGTAAAAGTATAAAAAATTCTTTACCCTTCTTTCGAATTTATAATTTTATTTACTTTATGTAAACGAAAAAGAAAAATGTCTCTTGAATGTTTACAAGAAGTTGCTAATGACTATGAAAAATTGCTTCAAGATGGAAAAGGATACGACGTTATCATTTATGCAAGTGAAAATGAAGAAATTCGTGCTCATTCACTTGTTTTAAGTACCAGGTCTCAATATTTTTGTACAGAATTATCTAAAGAAAATGTTGAAAAAAAAGATGGAAAAATCATTTTTAAAAAACCTGATATTCCTTCTAAATTATTTAAGATGATTTTAAGGTATGTATAAAATTAAAAAAAATTTATCTTAATTTTTTGAAATTTTCATACATTTCCTCATTCCTTTTTGATATTTATTAATTTATTCTAATCATGTAAACTAAATTAATTCTCTTATATTTCAGTTTCATTTATTGTGGAAGGATTAATTTAACCACATTAGAAGGGCCCGAATTATTAAAACTCTCGATAGCAGTAGATGATCTTAATATTCGTACTTTATTTCCTCAAATTGAAGATTATTTAATTAAAAATAAGTCAACATTCTTACATCAAAATGCTGTAGAAACTCTTGAAACAATTTATCAACGTGAATCATTCACAAATTTATGGAATTTTTGTATTGATAAAGTTTATAAAGAACCTAAAATATTATTTGAAGCTGATAAATTTGTAAACTTAAAAGCACCATTAATAGAATCGGTATTTAAACGAAATGATTTAAATTTAGATGAAATTGTTATAATTTTATTTAATTCTGATAAATTTATTAAATTAAAAGCACCATTATTAGAATTAATTTTAAAACGGGATGACTTAATTTTGGAGGAAATTATTGTTTGGAATAGTTTATTAAAATGGGGTCTTGCACAAAATTCTTCTATATCACAAGATAGCACTAGGTGGAATGATGAAGAAATTAAAATAATGGAAAGAACTCTCCATAGATTTATTCCTTTAGTTCGATTTTATGATATGCCACCAGGAGATTTTCTTGATAAGATATATCCTTTGAAACACTTACTGCCAATAGACTTAGTTAATAGTCTTTTGACTTTTCATATTATGCCAGATAGAAGAACAAATATTGATTTACATCCTTCTAGAAAACCGAAATTTGATGATTCTGCTATTATTCAGCCTAAACATCTTTCTATATTTGCAAGTTGGATTGATAAAAAGGAAAATTTCCATTATAATGTAATGAATACTCCTTATAAGTTTGATTTACTATATCGTGCTAGTAAGGATGGAAATACAGCAGCAGCTTTTCATGCTAAATGTGATAACAAAGGAGCTACTATAGTTATAGTAAAAATTCAAAATTCGGAATATATAATTGGAGGATATAATCCACTTTTTTGGGATTTAAATAATAACTACAAGACCACAAAAGACAGTTTTATATTCTCATTTATGGATAGAAATAACCTTCAAACTGCAAAAGTAGGTTATATTAAAGATGGACAACATGGAAGTTCTATATATTGTAACCAAAGTTATGGACCAAGTTTTGGTGGTGGTCATGATTTATTTCAATATGTTAATTACAATAATAATAATAATACTTGGGGAATTTATAATTCGTATTCTTATTCTAAAATTGATGCGCCAGAAAATTATGATAAATCATCTCAATATAAAATTTTTACCATGGAGAATTATGAAGTATTTCAAGTTGTTAGAAAATAATTTACATTCTATTTAAAACATCCAAAGTTGGTTGATATGCATATATTTTTGAATTTTGATCTATACTTACCTTTTTAATGTTTCCGCCAAATGTCGGCAGTCAATAACATTTAAAATACTTATTTACAATAAAATGAAAGTAATCGCATTGAAAAAATGAATATTTAGATTTTTTCAATAAATTAATAAAAAAAAATAAACTAATTATTAAATTATATAATTATGAATTGTAAAAGTCATTTTACTTCAATTATTTATGACATAATTCCTCTCTTACTTTTTTGATTTTTCAGAAGGTTTATTGCACTAATAATTTAGACAGAATAATGCAAAATGTGGAAACTTACACTTTATAATATTGTTACCAAAATTTTTACTTAAGATAGAATTATTTAAAATTGTTGTTAGGGTTACCCATGGAAATAATTGAAGATCGAACAAGTCACCTGATATAGTGCGCAGAAATCTTGCTGAGTTTATTACAATATGAAACATTTTCTTATAATATATTTTAGTTTTATTAGTTACTTACATTAATTAACTACTTTTAGTATTATTATTGCTTATGACTCATAAATATTCAATTATATGTATCAGATTAATCATTATAACATTAGAAAAATTGCTTTATTAGTTAGCTAGAGAAGTTTCTCAAGATTAATATAGTAGACGAATCATATAGACATATAGAACTTATACAAAATGGTAATAGAAAGGTTTTTTGCAAATAATTGGGACAATCAATGGATCAATCATATTAGTATAATGGAATAATATTATTAAGTTCAAACTGTCATGTGTGAAATGCAAACATATATAGGGCAATATTTTCTTTTGAATAAAAGTTGTTAACACCCGAGTAGATCTAACAGTGAGTTTAGATTGTGTTATCCGAAGTTTTATTGATTGTTAGTTTTCTTTGTTTTCAAATTTTGTTATTATTTGTTTAATAGATTTTCATTCTTAAAAGACTCCTATAATTTTCTATTGAAAATTATTAATAATACCTTTATATTTTGTTATAAACTTATCAAAACACTTATAATCGTAACTCTTGACCTTTTGTCACAACTGTTTAATTTGACATTTTTTAACGTTAGTTATCACTCAAGCCAGAACAGTGATAACAATATCAACAATCATCAGTTTTATTGGATTTTACCGTTCTTAAACTGAGAGCGAACCATATCCAGATTTCAGAAATCAAAAAACATTCGCATAAAACCTGGTGCATCTGGAATTTGATAATGTCAGCCGGCATTATGATTCAATTTTGCCAGTGTTATCATCTGTGATTCATGATGATCCTCATATTCCAAATTTAAGAATTTTATGCTTAGAATTCATCGTTAGAAGTGCAGCAATCAGAAAAGATCAGCGGTACAAACACCAAAGAATGGATGGTACCGGTTAAAATAATTTCCTATGCAGGTTTTCTGGCCACCTCATCACACAATTGAGTATTATAAATCAGAAATTGTTAAATAAAGTTGAGATAATTGAAAAATTATTTGAAGAAGTTGTTAAATTAAAAGAAAATCAACAAGAACATAATAAAGTTGTTGAAAAATTAAAAAATGAAATGGAAAGTTTATACTGGAAAGATGACGAAATATATGAAAGCCTAAAAAAAGTGGGACACGTAGAGAAACTTTCTGTCAAACGTTAATATAAATACAAGACCAGCAGAGCAACGATTCATTTCACCAAAGCATATGAAACAATATATAAAAATGGTGGATCAAATATAGCTATCGCAAAAGCGATCGGATGTATTTCTGTAGAATATTTGACTCTAAATTATCCCTGAAAGAACTACTAATAATACGAAGATACAACTGGCATGATAATCTTATCACAAGATCGTTTGGCGGCATTCAAAGAAAAATACAGAGGCCATTTCGAGAAATTGTCAAGAAAAATACATATTGATATATTTCAACAATGAAAGTGATCTGATTAAGGCGGTTTATGAAGAATTTGGTGGCAGAACACAAAAAATAAGTGGAAGTGCTGAAGGGTCAGGAACAAAAGAAAAGACAAAGAAGTTGAAACAGATACGGAAAACGGAATTATGAAAAGGCATCATGATGACACAGGGTAGTCGTGATAATGACAGTGATTAAGATTATGGCAACATTTACAACGAAAATTAAGGAACTATGGGAAAAGTGAGGACAAGTTTGTTCTTAGAATTGCGGAGTTGATTCGAGCATTTGACTCGTTCATGTTCGAACGAACTGCAATCATTAAAAAAGAGATTATTTTTAAATTTTTTCTAACTTTTTAATAATTTTGTAGACTTTATTCCAATTTTGTTTCAAATACTTACATATTAAATATACTATTATGTCATAGATTTGCTAGAGATTTACATATAGTCCTTAGATTAGTTTTAGCAAGTGGGTTTAGACATCTGCTTCCGTCTTTAACGGGTTAGTGAATAGAATAACAAGTAATTTAGTAAAGTTATGTCTATTGTATTTTCTTTTTAATATATGTAATTTAGTTTCTAATGTAATAAAAGAAAGTGCGCGTTATTAACAAAAAAAAAAAAAAAAAAAAAAAAATGCTTAGTAATTTCGCTTATAAAGAAATTCTCATCAAAAAACTTAATCCGACCGGTCATTCACAAACTCGTTAATATTTATGAATGAGACCAAAAATAGCCTCTAAAATCAACCTTTAATTTTATGTCCATACTTAATTTAGTTGGATAATTTCATATTTCGCATGCTTTGCTATACCACGTATTATTTGAAGTGTAATCATAAAAGCTTTAGCCTTGTGACATTCTGAGATACCATCCATAATTTTCAATCTTAAAGATCGACAACGCCAAGATATTTGAGAAACGTAACACCTTGTAGTACAACACAAAATTGGCAATCAATGAACATGTGAAAATATAAATTTTCTCAAAGCTTTTTTTTTTTAAATTTCAGAATTTTTTTTTTTTAAAACTTTGAAAAAAGTAAATAATCAAAAAGATGTCTCTTGAATGTTGGCAAGAAGTTATTAATGATTATGAGAAGTTACTTGAAAATGGAAAAGGTTACGATGTTATTATTTGTGTTGATGGAAATGAGGAAATTCGTGCGCATTCGCTTGTTTTAAGTACCAGGTCTCAATATTTTTGTACAAAATTATCTGAAGAAAATGAAAGAAGGGATGGAAAAATCATTATTAAAAGACCTGATATTTCCTCTAAATTATTTAAAATGATTTTAAGGTAAATATAAAATATAAATAATTATGGCCTTATTTTTGAAAATTTTAAAATTTTTATATACTTCTCTCGTTAATATTAACTTATTCACCAAACTGTGTACTAATATTCATATAATTCGCTTATATTTCAGATTTATTTATTGTGGAAGGATTGATTTGACCGCGATAGAAGGGTTTGAATTAATAAAACTCTCAATAGAAGTAGATGAACTTAATATTCGTACTTTATTTCCCCAAATTGAAGATTATTTAATTAAAAATCAATCAACTTTCTTATATCAAAATACTATAGAAATTCTTGAAACAATTTATCAACGTGAATCATTTACAAAATTATGGAATTTTTGTCTCGAAAAAATTTATAAAGAACCTAAAATGTTATTTGAAACCGATAAATTCGTTAACTTAAAAGCACCATTAGTAGAATCAGTATTTAAACGGAATGATTTAAAATTAGATGAAATTATCGGAATATTATCTAATTATGATAAATTTAATAAATTAAAAGAACCATTATCAGAATTGTTATTTAAAAGAAATGATTTAGATTTAGATAAAATTGTTAGAATGTTATTTAATTCTGACAAATTTATTAACTTAAAAGCACCATTATTAGAGTTGATTATAAAAAGGGATGATTTAATTTTGGAAGAAATTGATGTTTGGAATAGTTTATTGAAATGGGGACTTGCACAAAATCCTACTATTTCGCAAGATAGCACTAAATGGAATGATGAAGAAATTAGAATTATGGAAAGAACTCTTCATAGATTTATTCCTTTAGTTCGATTTTATTGTATGTCTCCAGAAGATTTTCTTGATAAGATATTTCCTTTAAAGAAATTGCTGCCAAAAGATTTACTTAATGACCTCTTAACGTATCATATTACACCAAGTAGGCGAGCAAACGTTAATATACCTCCTCCTAGACAACTTAAAATAGATTCTGCTATTATACAGCCTAAACATATTGCTATATTTGCAGGTTGGATTGACAAAAGGGAATATACACATTATATTCCTTATAAGTTCAATTTACTTTACCGTGCTAATAGGGATGGTGATACCGTAAATACTTTTCATGCTAAATGTGATAACAAAGGAGCTACTATAGTTGTAGCGAAAATTCAAAATTCAGAACAAATAGTTGGTGGATATAATCCATTGTATTGGAATTCAAATGATGGATGGAAGAATACAAAAGACAGTTTTATATTTTCATTTACGGATAGAAATAACCTTAAAACTGCAAAAGTAGGTTATATTAACGATGGACATCATGGAAATGCTTTATATAGTCATCAAAGTTATGGGCCATTATTTGGTTCTGGTCATGATTTAATAATTTATCCTTATAATCAGAATAGTAGCAGTACTCAATGTTCTTATCCTAAAATTGATATAGCAGGAAATTTCCAAATAGAGAATTATGAAGTATATCAAGTTATTAAAAAATAGGTTATTCAGATTAGTACTTTTATTGAATTTTATATTGTTTATATTTAAATAAATTTTTATTTAAATTTCAAATGTCAATGCTAGAAATTCCTCCAAAATAATGAGTAGAGTTTGTGGTTCAGCAGTTGTTCTTATTATAAAATCATTTTATAAAATCATTTGATAATTAGAGGTTGGATTCAATTAATATTAATAATTAACCAATTAAGATGGTTTAACGGTTAAGGCATTCTTCTCAAAAGCTGGTTAATTGATTAAATTGTTCAACCAAAATTATAGTCAAACTATTTAGTGTGTCAAATTTTTATTAATCTTTTAATAATAAAAAAATTAAGAAATGAATGTACAGTATATGCAAATAATAAGTGTATGACTAATTGAAAAATTATGGTTGTGTTCAATACGTTCAATAATAAATGTTTGGAATATAATAAAAAAGGAATAAAGAAATAAGAATAAAGATCGGTTCGTTCAAAGACTTCTGCCTGACCATTTGATTAGTCATTATTAAGCAATTTATTATAAATTGTAATTTAAGTTACAATTTCTTAAATATAAACAATAAAATATTTTAATTCAGTTAACTTATTTTCGGTCAGAACGTACAGTAAGTTAGTCGGTCAAATTGTCGGTCAACACTATATTTTAAATGTTTATAACTTTCTATGTAGCGTTCAAATCTTTTTACAGATGATAATTATGGGACAGCAATGGTCAACCAAAGCAGTAAGCGGTTGGTCAAAGTTTCTTGACTGGATATGACCGACCAATGACCGACCATGACCGACCATTCATTCCTAGATCTGATTCTAAAACTAAATACTCCACTTTATTTTCTCTTCGATTTCCCCTATTTATGTTACTTAATGCAGATTATCTTATATAATTAATACTCTGTTACCTGCTGTTATTCTCATTATAAGTTATCCTCTGCCATTTACACAATAGCAAAGTGGTTTATAGTATACAATATTCCGCTCAGTGGATGTAAATATAACAAATGTAGTATATTTTATATTTCTTTCTCTTTTTTATTTTTCTATCTTAAAGAAATTTTAAAAAATGAGTAGAGGCTTTCAGAACTATTACTATCACTAGGAAACAGGAACCGTTGGAGCGTCCGAAGTATATAATTACATGATCATCAAACTGAATACCGTAAAATCGTGAAAATAAGCACCCCTGTCGATTCGCAATAGCATTTGTAAAAAATTAAAAATAAGCACCCCATAAGCACTCCGAAAATCGAAAAGTGCGCAACTACGTAAAATGTAAAAATTATATTTTTCTACTGGTAAATTGTTTTTTTATTAGTATTACCAGTACCATATTTTATTATAATATTTATTCTTTTAAATTTTATAGTAAACGGCTTTATAGGGAACGGCTTTAGCTTTAAAACGGAAATGTGGTAAGTACAAAAGGAGGACTTTCGCATTTACTTAAAAAAAACGGTATTAATGTTTCATTTTACACATTTTTTGTAGGAATAGTTTTTTAGTGTATAGACTTTAGTACTGATACTGATATCAAAATGGAACATAGTAGGTACTACTATAAAGGGGAACTTTGGCATTTTGTTTAAAGAAGCTTCATTAATGTTACTTTTTTTAATTTTTCGTAGAAAATAATAGTTTTGCAACTTGTAACTTGTGGCAGAGTTGTAAATACACGGCCTATTACAATTAATTAAGAAAATATATTGATAAAAATTCTTTATTTTTTAATTGTTAACAATTTTTCAGTACTATCATCTATTTCGTCTAAATTTTCATCTTCAATTTCTGCAATTAATTTGACTATTTCTTCATAAACCATATCATCTTCTGACCCATCTAACAAATTTGAAATAGCACAGAGTTATTTCACGTGTCGCATAAATACCATGATTTTCACGGCGCAGCCTTGAAAATCATTGATATTCATGACTCCCCGTGAAATAACTATTATACTGTACATAACTTTATTCACGAGAAGTCTCTAATATAAATTAAAAATGAATATGAAATATGTGAAGTTTCTTTAAATAAATTATAACTAGTCCATAAAACTTGTAGTAGAACATGACAACAATAAATAAATCCTGTAAAACAAGATGACGATTTTTTTTTTTAATATTTAGTGAGTGAGGACCGTAATAAGATTAGAAGATTTTTTAAAAAAAATTGTGGTTTTTTTTGTAATTTAATGTAACGTGATGTAATAAATGAAAATCATCATTAAGTGATATAAATTTTCATTCAAACTTCTAAAATATAATTTCCTTCGCTTCGACCTTATTGAATTGATTTTATATACTGCGCAGTAAAAATATATAAATCAGATATAGTTTATTTATCGTAACAAATATTTGTGTTCGCGGTTACACATATTATGTTTTGTTTATGTCAAATGACCAAAATACGTAAAAATACGTTGGAACTTTCGAATGATTCACAAATTTCAAATAGATTTACAGGCATTGTACAAAAAAAATGTTTGTATTACAAATTGAGCATTGCAATTCAATTCAATGAGATTTCACCAATTTTAGTTGATTTTTGTCATTTATTAAAAAGAATATTAATTATAAAAAATCAATGAATAAAAACAATAAAATAATTAACTTTTGACGATGACCGATATAGATTCTTTTTTTATCCAATTATTAACAAGAATTATCAATAATGTTGACAAGTACTACAGTCATTTGTAATTAATCATTTGTCATATTGTATTCACACGATCACACGATCACGCTATAACGATTATTAATAAAAATAAAATTTATAAAATTTAAAATTTTATAAATTTTCGAATTTTTTTCCTCTAAATCCTTTTTATTTTTTATTTTATTTTTCTTTTGAAAAAAAAAAAATGGAAAAAAAAATGGAAAAAAAAATTTTATCAGAACGAGTGAAAAATCTCGAAAATTTATTAGAATCCAAAGAAAATTATGATATGATAATTTATTCAGGGGAGGAATTAAATATTCAAGAAATACACGTACATTCTATAATTCTTTGTTGTCATTCAAATTATTTTCGAACCGCTTTTTCAAATAATTTGGTGAAAAAAGAGAATGAAAAATATTTTTTAAAGATACCTAACGTTACATTAGAAAATTTAAACAAGATTATCAGGTAAATTATAAGATTAAAATTATTGATTTTAAAAATTATTTTTATAATAAATTATTTTGTTTTTTTTTTTTTAATAACTTTATTTATAAATTTAATTATAGATTTTTATATTGTGGACAAATTGATTTAACTACAGAAAATGGAACCGATATTATAAAATTATTAATATCCGTAAAAGAATTAGAATTACAATCTTTATCAGATCATATTCAAGAATATTTAATTAATAATCAAAAAGAATTTGTTCAAAATAATTTAATAGAATTATTTGAACTTTGTAATAATAATGATGAATCATTTGAAATTTTACAAAAATCTTGTTTAAAAATAATTTGTAAAAATCCAAATCTTTTATTTAAAAAAGAATTTTTCTTAAAATTATCATCAAAAATTCTTTTGAATATTTTAAATCAAAAAAATATTTTATTGGATGAAATTGAAATTTGGAATAATTTAATCAAATGGGCATATGCACAAAATCCTAATATTGATTCTGATCTTAGTAAATGGACTCAACAAGATATTAAGATGATGAAAAATACTTTAAATGATTTGATACCATTGATTAGATTTCAAGATATTGGCTCTGAAGAATTTTATGATAAGATTTATCCTTATGAAAATATATTACCGGATGATTATAAAAATAAAATAATGCAATATTATTTATCAAAAGAAATAAATGAAGATTTCTTTTTACCATCAAGATTGACAACTACAATTATTAATGACGATCATTTTGCTATTTTTTCTAATTGGATTGAAAAGAAAAATGATTCATATTATACTACAACCAATAATCCTTATGAATTTGAATTAATTTATCGTGCTAGTAAATATGGAAATGCTCCTTCAATATTTCATAAAAAATGTGATAATAAGAGTAATATGATTGTTGTAGCAAAACTTGTAGATTCTAATAAAATAGTTGGAGGTTATAATCCTCTTTCTTGGGAAAATTGTGAAAAATTTCAATCAACAAAAGATAGTTTTATATTCTCATTTACTGATATGAATGATCTTCAAAGTGGAAAAGTAGGTTATAGTAAATTTAAAAATCATTCAATATATAGTGAACCAGATTGTGGTCCAGCATTTGGTGGTGGTTGTGATTTAATTTGTTTAAATGATGGTAAATGGATGAGTCTTTCATATACTTATCCTGATATTAATATACCAAAAAATTTTAATGTAGAAGATTATGAAGTTTTTCATGTTGTTGTTAAAGAATATTAGGGTTTCAATTCATTTGTATTATGATGATATTATATTATTATATTATATTATTATAGTTGTTTATTATTATTATATTATTATTATATTGTATAAATTGCAAATTGAAATAAAGTAAACAATTTAAGCAAAATCTTATCGAAGGAGGCGTTGCAATGTTCGCGCGCGCACATTTCTTCACTAATCACGTGATAAGAATTCAATGAATTTTTAGTCTTTTTTTTTCGATTTATATTAACTAGATAAGATTTAAGGTTTAAAAGATTTCTGCGACAAAACTCCAAGTACTTGCGAATAGCGACACATGAAATTTTGGAGAAACAATGTGATTAACCACGCGTTTTTATTTTCAATAAAAAATATAAATTATCTCTATTAAAAATAAGATAGTCTGATATATTAAAATCTGAGATACTATTTAATATGTTTCAATAATTTAACGAATAATTTAAAATTCTTTTTAAAATTAAACAAAATTTATTGTTACGAAAATTTATCATCAAAAACAAAATATAATAAAATGTAAAAAAAAAAAAATAAATCGTAAAAAATATTAGTGTCAATATGCAAACAAAAAGTATAACTAAAAAAAGAGTTTCGTAAAAATTTTAATCTAGCACAGAGATAATTTCGTACATAATTAATACAAAAAGATGAAAATAGTAGCTTTGTTGTTTTATATTTTTTTATAACTTATTTCTTATTTCTTAAATAATTGGATCGACAAAATTCACGTACGCTTAATTTACTGGCAGATGGCCATGACATATACCAGATATTAGCTAATATTTTAGGAGAATCTTACGCGACACAAAATTAAACATTTTTATTGGTAAAATTAGTATTATATATATATAATTATTGGTTAAAAAAGATCTTACCGGGGGCTTCCCTGATGTACATCACTACTTTACCAAATAATATTTTCGCAGATCTCATTGGATAAATACGACACTTATTTTAGATAATTAAAAAAAGTCGAATAAGGCTCAGACAAATTCTTCTATATTAAATATTATATCAAATATTTTTATGAACGTGAGCAATTATTCTAATTATTCACGTAAGCTAAAATATGATTTAAAATTTTATATTAACTATATTAACATCAGCATGTGTACATGATACTTTAAAAATCAAAAAAAATCGTTAACGTAAAAAAAAATTAAAAAAAAAATTTTTTTTTTATTTATTTATTTTTCTCGATAAAAATTTGGGAATAATTTATACAAGAATTACCGAATATACATTTCTGAAATATCAATATTTACTAATATAACTTTTATATACAAAACTAAAAACATCCCTTAAAAAGGTTTAAACTTTCAAAGTTTAACCTAAATTTAGAATTGGAACTATTTAATCTTAATTTTTTACAAATTTCATTACATTTATGATTTGCTAAGAAACATTGATTAATTCCTTCTTTACCAAAATTTGTTCTTCCAAATCTTAAAGGATCAACACAATGTATCGCAGGATCTGTTAATAAGAATTCACCATCAAGTTCAATTCCTTGAAGATCACAAACAACTAAATAACCATTGGTATACTTATATGTAAAATGAGCAAATGCCTCAAGTGTATGACGAAGTTCTGTAATAATACCAGTATTTGCATTAAATCTTTTATACCCAGAATTTTGAAGTCTTGATTCTATAGTATAATATCGAGTATGAAGATCAACGGCACCAGTACGTAAAAGTTTCACGTCAAGAAAATTTACTTTATGAATCTTTTTACGTTTTGTAATTAAATTAAATTCTTTAGAAAGAAAAGATGCTACAGTAGATATTTCTATCGCTTCAAGATATTTTTCAAAAGGATTCGTTCTTCCAATGCAATGATATTCCTTTATAACCAATGGATTATTTTGATCATCAAGAGCATAATATGCACACTTTTCAATACCTGCAGAAAATGGTTGAGAGGCAATCTTGAATGAGAAACTTTTAGAAAATAATTCCGATTTATTAAAATATTTTTGATCTTTAAGTTCATTCAAATATTTAGGAATTTGATACCACATTATAACTCCTTTTTGTAATGAAAGAATTTTCCAATCTGGCTCATTTGGATTCATGTCAAGCTTTTTTTGTTGTAAAGAATATATATCTTTGGAACCATTTCCAACTGTACTAGTTAAAGAAACAGCAAGAGTAATAGATGATGATGTAGCCTTAACAAGTTTTTCAATTAATACAATTGGATCACCTCCCACAATATCAAACACAGGAAATTCACCGATTATACCACGGAATACTTGAAGCATTCTTTCTGTAAGATCCGTAACTTTTCCAAAGAAGTAAAGAATATTTTTTGATTGCATTTCTTTTAATATACTTTCTGGAGTTAGACCACTTGGATCACCATCTGGATATTTATCACTTAAATATGTGAAACGACGACCATGTGGTGGATAATCACCAATATGAAGAAGAACCCGAGTGGTACTATTCCAATTCAATTGATTTACTGCTGCATTAAGACCTCCGAGAACATCTTCTGGATCATCATCATTAGAAATGGCCAACACATTATTACGTAGATATTTTGTAAAATCTTCATAATTATCGGTAAAATCAAAAACTTGTAGGCGTTGATCTTTATTATAATAATCACGATATCCACAAAATCCAACACGAAATTTAATATTTGGATTTGTATTTTTAACATAATTTGAAACTTGTAAGATACAATCTTTAGCAGCATCGATAAAAGGTGCCATAGATCCAGAACAGTCTAAAACAAAGCAAAAATCAACTTTCATTGAAAGTTTGATGTTATTAAGAGTTTTAGATACAGCCTTTTCTCGTAACAATATAGCTCTGGCCCTTAATTTTGTTTCACCTTCCATACATGTTGTATCCGAAGATAGGGTATTTGCCTCATCGGCATAACGTTTCAAACGTTCTTCAGTAAGGTTTAGATTATCTAAATCAGATGCAAGTGAAGTAGAAACAGAATTGGTGGATGATGTATTAGAACTTTCATTTTCCGAATTTCTTTTCGAGGAGTATCTCTTGAGCGTGGACATTTTTTTTTTTTTTTTTTTTTTTTTTTTGTTTTAAAAAAAAAAAAAATTTTTTTTTTTTTTTTTTTTTTTTTTTTGACGTTGAAAAAAAAAAAATATTTTTAATCTTTTAAGGGTTTAAAAATATATTTATATAAAACGAAATATTATTTTGAACTATTTTGACAATTTGAATGAACTTCCTAATTAGTACATGTGTATAAGGGATGAACAAACTTGACAAACATTGGCGTACGTACGTACGGATACCAGTTTTTTATGTTTATCAAGTGACATTATTTATAAGTAAAGTAACTTGATTTAGAAAAAAGAAGTTCATTCTATATATAGTAAATATCACATTTCATTTACAGTAAGTACAGTAAGTATATCACCAAATATACATATATCACGAGATTATTCTATTTTTAGAATAGGCGGAAATGGCGGGTGGTTTTTTTTTTAAAATAAGATCCTTTCTAAACAGAAAAATTCTAATTTAAAAAAAAAATTTTTTATTTGAAAAAAATTATATATATATTAAGTATTTTATATTTTTCATCATTAAAGTAAAAATAGAAATAAAAAAAAATTATGAATATTGAATATACTTGTTATTTTTTTTAAGCGTTACTCATATTAATTGGAGAAATGAGAAAATAATTCGTGTGACGAATGATGATATGCGATAAATAATAAACAACCTACTGTATATTTGAAAGTTATACTGCCAGTAAAGGTTAGATAACATTGCTACTTTTAAGCGTAAAAACTTTTAATGATAATTTGTAAGTCATGTGATTTCTATATAAGGTAAGATAAATGAAACTTTATTCTTACGTTTTTCGTGTCTAATTTTTACGTTACGAAATTATCCTTGGGATCTCGATGTTTTCATGATTAAAAATCATCAAAAAAATTTTGGTAATTGGAAAAAAAAATTTAAAAATTTTCTTGAGGGTTTATATAATTTAAGAGAATATTTTATAATCAAATAATTAAATAAATTGTAAGAACGTTAATATCATATTGATATTGATTAAGCACGTAACGTCGTAACGATAGTATCATCATTCGCAAAAACATCCCATTAAATCAGGAAGATGAAAGTATTATTTCTTTTCAAAATTCAAATTGGATTTTTTTTTTTCAAAAAATTTTTCTCAAAAAAATAATAAAATAAAATAAATAAAATAAAATAACAAAAATAAAAAATAACAACGTAAATAAATTTATTAATTAAATTAACAGGATCATCCCTTTTTATTTGTATTTTTTTTGTCTCTTTTAAAGATGAAATTAATAATAATATGAGACCAACTATTAATATGGTCAAAACTTAATATAACGAACCTCCATTTATTATAACAATATGAAAATTATTAATACGTAATCAACATTTGATTGAGCCGGAATTCGTTAACTTTTATCATCCGAATTAACATGATGTCAGTTTGATGGATCACATTTCATATATATAAATAATTTTTTAAGAGAATCATGTAATTTTTAAAGTATATAAAATTTTGTACATACAATTTTTTGACCAATTAATTAAATTCATAACACAAGGAATATTTTGTAACGGGTAACCATAATAAGAATGAAAAGAATGATTAAATTAACTTGCTTATTCTGGGTTTGAAATCAAAGTAACTTAAAATATTTGATAATGTATATTTTTAACGAATAAAATTTAAAAAATTATAATTGTTCTCGTTAAAGAGATTATGATTGGTATGAAATCATATGCTTTATCATAATAATTAGAACTTTTATAGGATACGATAACAATGAAATATCTGAATTCACATGTATTTTATGGTTGGTAATCTTGTTATTGTAGTACATTTGCATCCAGCCAAGTGTTGTATGACAATAATCACATAATTATAAACAAATGACGTTATTTAATAACCTGTGATGAAACTATTACTCTGAAGTCATCAATTATTTCCCAAATTAGTAAAATTACGGTAGAAGCCCACATTATGATTATTTTGGCCCACCCCTTTACGGAAATACACGGAACAATAAATACATAAAATGCGAGTTATTTTCAATTTTTTATTTTTTTTTCCTTTTATGCTCATTTATTATTCGAAATATTATATTTTTACTCTAAATCATGTCATGTAATCATGAATCTGAAGTTGTAAAAAATCTTGAAAGATTACTCAATACAGATACCAATTATGATGTCATCATTTACGTTGGTGACTTTAAGGAATTTCATGCGCACTCCAATATCTTGAGTTGTAGATCCGAATATTTTAACAAAATCCTTTCTTCAAATGATATTGATAAAAAAGATGGAAAATATATAATTAAAGAAATAAATATTACTCCTCAAACTTTTGAGGTTATTATCAAGTAAGTTTGAAAAAATATTTTAACGTTAAAAAAAAAAAAAATTTTTTTTTTTTAATATGAATCGTATTTTTTTTTAGATATCTTTATACGGGACACGCTGATATTACAAAAAAAACTGGAATTGAGATTTTAAATATTATGATCGCCTCTGATGATTTAAAGTTGAACCAATTAATTAAACCCATCGAAGATTTCCTTATTGAAAATCATCATCAATTCTTACGAGATGATCCAATCGAAATTTTACAAACCATTTTTTATCGTCAAGAATTTAATAATTTACAAGAATTTTGTTTAGAAATGATTTGTTATGAACCTGAAATTTTATTTAATTCTTCTAAATTTATTTATTTACCTGCTCCTATATTAGAAATTATTCTAAAACGTGATGATTTGAATTTGGATGAAATTGAAATTTGGGAAAATCTTATTAAATGGGGATTAGCTCAAGATTCAATTCTTAATGATGATAATACCGGAAAAGATTTTCATGAAAAATTTGATTCCTTTAAAAGAATTCTTCATAAATTTATACCATTGATTAGATTTAATGAGATTTCTCATGATAATTATTTAATTAAAGTCAAACCTTATGAAGAAATTTTACCGAAAGAATTACAAGAAAAAATTTTAAAATTTTATACTACTTCTGAATTAACGTTTGATAATAAGCCAAGATATTCAAAAAGTGTTATTGATTCTTTTATAATTAATCAAAATCATATCATTTTACTTACAAATTGGATTGATAAAAAAGAAGAGAATTCAAAGTATATTAAAGCTATTCCTTATGATTTTAATCTTTTATATAGAGCTAGTAGAGATGGTTATACAGCAACAGCATTTCATGAAAAATGTGATAATAAAGGTGCTACTATAATTATAGCAAAAATTAAAGATTCGGAACAAATAATTGGAGGTTATAATCCACTTTATTGGGATTCAAATAAATCTTGGATGTCAACTAAAGATAGTTTTATATTTTCATTAACAAATAAAAATGATGATCTTGAAAGTATAAAAATAGGTTATAGTAATGGAGATGATTATTCTATAGTATGTTTTCCATTCGATGGTCCAAGATTTGGTGGTGGAAATGATTTAGTTTATTCTTATAGTAATTCTTGGACGAGTAATCCTTATTCATATCCTAATATAGGTTTATCTTCAAATTTTAATGTAGTTGATTATGAAGTTTTTCAAGTTATAAAAAAGTTAAAGAAGAATACTTTAAAAAATACAAAAATTAATCATATTTTATTAAATTTAAATAATGAAGGGATAGGAAATGATCAAACAAATAAGGATAAATCTTTTGATAAGGAAATACTCATCTTTTAAAATACTATGTAATTAGTATAGTAAAGTTTTTTTGGAAAATATGATTAACGTCACGCAAATAAAATCATCATGATCCTATAGGGCCGTAGGGCCTTGCGATAATTAATAGCTAACGCTAAAATATTTTGGCGAAAAATGAAAAGTACGGCGTAAATATTAAAACGTACAGTATGTTTCACAATTGAATATAACTGTATAAGTGACGTGAAAAAAATTAAATTATCCTGAGAATTTATCATGAACATTTATTTATACTTTATGAATAATGATCAGATAAGGTTCCGCTCATGATCTTCCGTTTCAAAATAGAAAATAGAAAATATTAGAACTGTTTATATCTCAATAATATTTTCCTCGATAAAAAATTAGATAGATTGGTATTAATTTTATAAAAATAAAGTAACATTAATATTATTCCCTTTCTTATGATTTTTTACGTTATTCATTATTAAGTAAAATATCAACTCACACAAACATATACGTGCGATAGCTGTTTGTATTACATATTTTACTATTGATACATTTCTAAGTAAACGGACAGAAACGGCACTTCGAACTGTATAATGGTTCCCGTTTCTTAGTTTTAGTAGAAACGTCACGTAAAAGCTCAAATATTATAATTGTTTTTATATACGATATACTTTAAGATTTTATAGTATTATATTGATCATCATTTATTATGGAGTGATACACGCCCAATTGGTCGTACAAAAATTATTTTTCATATTTATTTAACTATCATTGTTCAAGTAATACATTTCCTTAATTTGTTTATCATTTTTGTTTCCATCATTATCTTCTAGAAATATTTAATAATTACGCTAAAAATACTTTTGCTGGTTGATCATATGCATCTCAACTAAATATGCATTAATTGTATTTACTATCATGCACTTGCTCTTCGATAAAGTACTTCCAAATTTAAAACGAACTTTCCATAATAATTTAGAATTCCATGAGAAATCTAGAAATACTTTCTGTATCACTAACAGAAAGTTGTATCTTTTCAAAGCTGAAATTATAAATAAATATAACTAGAATATGCGATTTGCTGGAGGACTCCTTCCCCCAAACATAACATTTATAATTAAAAAAATTTTTTAATATAAATAAATTGAATTGTATGTAAAATATTACTGAATGATAAAATTTTATTATAATTAGACCTATAAAAAAATCATGTTTTTAATAAGGTTTTATACAATTTTTTCTTAAAAATAATATTTCTAACCTGTTTCTTTAGATTGCATGTAAAATTTTGGTAAGGCTTCTTTAATTAATCTTTAATGAAATTGTGTAATGAAACGTTAACTAAAGTTCAAATTTTGCATTTTGTAGTTTAGAAAGGTCTTTTAAATGCCCTAAGCGATCCCCTTAATTAAAAAATACAAAAAATAATTTCCCTAAACGAATTCTTAGAAATTTCTCTATCAAATGATACCTTCATTTAAAAAATTCTAAAAAATAATTTTCCCAAATGAACTCCTAGAAATTTCTCTATTAAAAAATGTCCTAAACAATCCCTTTTGTTAAAAAATTCTCAAAAAACCATTTTCCAAACAAACTCAGAGAAAATTCTCTATCAAATGATATCTTCAGTTAAAAAATTCTCAAAAATAATTTCCTCAAATAAACCCTTAGAAAATTCCCTATCAAAAAATGCCCTAAACGATTCCCTTAATTAAAAAATTCAAAAAAATAATTTCCCTAAACGAACTCTTAGAAATTTCTCTATCAAACAACACCTTCAATTAAAAAATTCTCAAAATAATTTCCCAAACAAACTCAGAAATTTCTCTATCAAAAATATCCCAAATGACCCCTTGGTTAAAAAATTCTCAAAAAACAATTTTTCCAAACAAAATCTCAGCAGAAATCATAAAATTTTTTCTTTGAAGTTCTGCGCAGAAATGAGCCCTACAGAACTTCACAGATTTTATATTGCAAAAAAATTTTGTCCTTTGCATAGCTCCGGACAATTATGTGGCTTAAAGGAATCGAACTCAGGGTTTGCGTATTCATCTTCAGTTAGGCGCTGAGGCGACCTAACAAATTTGATAGAATATCACAAACCCGATATTATAATTAAAATTAATTTTTAATAAAATTATGATTTGTAATACAATACTAAACCTAAAAGGGCAAAGCAAAATTAGCCCTAATTGCGCACCACCCCAAAAAAATTAGGGGATTTTTTTGATCAGTTCATTCAATTAAAATTTTTTCGCGATCTCATCTCAATCATTAAAATGATTAAAGTGGGTTGGTTAAGGTTAGGGTTAGGGATTTTATTATAATGGTGATGCACTTGATTGTGAAAACTAATAAAATCTCTTTTTTTTAGGTACTATACAAAATTTGTGAAAAGAATGCGAATAAGTTTATAGAAAAGGAAATCTGTATGGGCATTTTTGCCAAGGACACACAACTAGAAGATGTTTTTATTCAATGGGTGTCTCAGTGTGACGACTGTTGCAAAGTGTGTACTGATGCATTCATACTCACGTATGATATTGCTGCCAAAAAAAAAAAATGGATTAAATTAATCAATTGGAAAAAAAATAGTCTTTTTTTGCTCTTGAGCTCGGATAATGTAGAAGAGTTAATAATCAAGTTTCACGTTGTATTAACAGTATTGTGGTAAGATAAATTTTTTTAATTGATAAAAATAGAACTAATTAAATTAATTAAATTATTTACTTTATAGATTCTTTTTTTTCGATTTTTTTTTCTTTTCTTTCTTCTTTTTTTTTTCTTTTCTTTTTTCTTTTTTTTTCTTTTCTTTCTTCTTTTTTTTCTTTTCTCTTTTCTTTTGTTTTTTATAAATTCAATCAAATTATAATTTAAAGCCTGCAATCTTAAGAACATTAAGAGTGACATTATTTACCAGGGAAATACAAGAAAATTAAATGATGATGATTTGAGTTATATAAGATATTCTAGTTTAAGATGCAAAGAGAATCTGAGTTCTGTTCATTAAAATCAGATTAATAATATTGTTGACTATGAGACTTTTAATAAATTTAAAAAAGTTCAGAATTTAAGGAGAATTAATTCTAAATTAATAGAATTAAAAATAACATCATCATAAGCGCTAGTGTTACCACCAGCAGTAGCACTAGCAGCAATAGCATGAGCAGTACTATCACCACCACTAGAAACAATAGTATAAGCAGTACTACAACCACCACGCAGCACCACCACTAGCAACAATAGCATGAGTAGTACCACTACCACTAGCAACAACAGTATAAGCAGTACCACCACCAGCAAAAACAACACAAGCAGTACTATCACCACCATCAACAATAATTAAAGAGAATTCACAAAGATATTGATGAATTAACAAAAAAATTGTTGATCTATGCAGATGGATTTGAACTCGTTGATTATCAGAACAGCATCATTGCAGCCATCTTAGCCATCATCATCATGCCAGAGGCAAAAAATTGTCATCATTTCCACTTGAATAAAATTCTATATAAAGAGTAGGAGCAACCATCCACATCTTATAATGAAATTATTTTGTGAATCAATCTAATAATTTGTCCCAAATTTTGAGAGTTTTAGTGATACTTTTGATGATGATGAACCAACTTATTGTGATTATTCAAGCTATTCATTTGATAAGAAAGATACGATAGATGATGTTAGTGATATGATAATGAAAATGTCTCTCTTCAAAACAAATTTAATTAGGAAAGCCCAGAGCTATACTGACCATTTATATGGCACTCCATTAAGTTATAAAAGCTGGAACATCATCATCATTTAATCAATGGAAGATATGACAGATAATGATGACAAGGATGTTCTTCTTCAAAGTTTTCGTTACTAGTTATAATAATAAATCACAATTTTTTTTGCAGATTAGTTAACTGGCATTTTTACTAATATTAATTAGTGAGATATTTTTTTTATTAAACAATCCGTTTTTTAATTATTTTAGTTACAGTATATACATTTATCTATCTATTTATTTTAAAAATAAAAAAAAATCATTTAAAAAAAGCATAAACATTTTCTTTGTTTTTTTTTTAACTGCATTTATTTATTAATTATTAAAAAAATTATCCATTATCTATTATATATCAAGAATTTAATCATTATATAATTTAAACTTATTTATTAATCCTGTTGTAACGTAACAGGTTACAGTTTGTCAGTTTGTAATATGCTACATTTATAATACTTATTATATATATAACCACATCTCAAACTCTATCATGGTAATATGGGTATTTTTTATACATTATTTTAGCCCTTATTGGTTATGCTAAACAAACAATTGACTTGGTAATACCGTATGTATATTTGATCAAATTGATTAACCACACACATGAATGTTGTAATCTATAATGTCATCATTCTGTGTCACCCTAATATTAATGTCAAATAAGTCAATGATCATTATCTGATAAATATGACATATAATTCAGATTCAGATCATTTTTTGGTAAATCATTAGATAAAGTTGTATAATAAAAAAAATTCTAGATATATTGATGATATACAACATAATCAACAAACATGATAGGATAGGATTTAGGGTTGGATCAGTCCAGTCCAGTCTAGTCCAGTCTGGTCCAGTCTGGTCCAGTCCCAAAAAGACCAGTCTTTCAATCTGGACTGAACTGGACTAGGACTGGACTAATCTAAATTTAAGCCATGATTTTAAGACCTCTAAATTATGCTAAAACATTAAAGAATGTTGCGAAACATTTTTTAACATGTAATTTAACAAATAAAAAATAATGTTTTACAACATTTTTTAATTATTTTAATAGAAAATGTTGTGAAAATATTTTTTATTAATAAGTTCATAAAAAAAAAGTTTTTCGCAAATGTTTTAATTATTTTAACAAACAACATTGCAAAAATGTTATTATTAAGTAATTTACATTTTGCAACATTTTTTATTAAGCAATTTAATAAAAAAAGCATGTTTTTGCATATTTTTTTAATTATTTTATTAAAAGGTAATGTTGCAAAAAACGTTTTTATTAATAATTTCACAAAAAAAAGTTTTCGCATATTTTTAATAAAAAATGTTGCAAAAACGTTAAAACTGAACCAATAATCAGTTTTGGCAAAAACCGTTGTGAGCGACCGAATACTAAGCAAGGATAAATGATTAATTAAAGAAATCACGGGACATGAATAAATGATTAGCCAGAAAGATAAAACATGACTGTTTATTATAAACATTTATACCATAACCTTCATTATCATCTTCTAGCAGATCAACTAATGATTTGAGTATATTAATTTGCTCTTGATTCAAAATATTTTATGGTTCATCAACAACCACATCTTCTTTATTTTCAGGTTCAGGACCATCCCAGTAGATTCCATAGTCTGCAAAATTAACTGTAATATCCTCCATACCATGATAACCTGATTCAATCATACCTTTTGTATACAATTGTAATGGTGAATTGTGATTTTCAGTTCAGATTTTATGATTATTCCACAATGATTGCCACTTTTCCAAGTTTCTTTTAATACGTGTTTTCACAACATCTTTGAGTAAATTCACCCATAATCATTCGATTTGCTAGTTATGTACTGAATGATCTTCTATAAAGCTATTTCTATTTTCACCATGAACATTATTCATAAATTGTTTAACAATAATGTTATTACCCCTAGCCACGTGTGGAGTTACAACTTACTGTGCCAAATGATTATGTGGAAAATTGAGATCACCTGCATCCAACTGTGCCAAGCTGACATAGTCGCAGCCAGCTCAGCCTATTATTTTTATTATATTTATTATATTAATTATATTTAATATAAATGATATAATTACTTTATTTATTTTATTTATTTTATTTATTATATTAGTTATATTTATTATATTAGTTACTATATTACTTATATTTATTATATTTATTATATCTTTATATGTAGTAACTTTTATATAAATAACATTGGTATTTTCCTTCATTAAGAGTTCTTTAGTTTTCAATTAGTTTGTAATAAATTCCTATAAAGTTCTATAATAAAGTATAACCTTTTACATTATAAACAAACTCCCTACTTTAAGCATATCTTGTTTGATTGGATTTCAGTTATAGTTAAATGTACTTAATCTTCCTGACTGCAAATCATAGTTAATCTATTCAACGTACCGAATTGGTTAACAACATTTTCTCCCCCATGATCAGCTCTTATTCTTACTGGGAATACCAACTTTTCTTATAGCTTTTTCAAAATAATTCATCACAGTTTGGGAATGATTATTACCACTACAATTAATATATGTGATTAATTTTGAATATCCATCAATTCCTGCATGAATGACAATTTTCATCTAATTAATTTATGGTGACCATCAATATGCCATAAGGCATTTGAGCTAGCAACTTTATATTTTCTTCTAGGTATAATATTAGTCCAATATGTAACAGACCCCATAGGATCTATTCTTTGAATTGAATCTCTTTAACATTGCCTTTTGGTCTTTATACCTTCTGTTTTCAATGCACCCATTAGCATAACCTGCCTATAAAATAGATATTCATATTCTTACTTGATCCTTTTAATAATAATATCCAAATTATTATCAGTTATATCAGAATATAGAAGGTTAGTATCTTCAATATTATTATTCTTTCTTATTCTACTCATAGTTTTTGATGAAACACAAAAAATATATCACTTATTTTTGTCCATACAAATCCTAACTCTCTTAGCAACTTTATAGCATCTTCATTTATAATAATTCTAGGATGTCCACCTGTTTGTTGTTTTTGAACAAAATTTTGTATAACAAAATTTGTATTATTATTCACATATTCCATTTTTTGTTGCAATTTTATCTTCAAAAATTCAATTTCATTAAGCTGCTTTCTTAATAAATTAGAATTATAAAACTGTCACACTTGCTGAAACATTGCCAACAAAACTCCAAGATGGTTAATTTGTAATTCAAAAATATTTGAGTCATTTTCTTCTTGTAAAGTTTGGTGGGAACTTCTTATAGTATCATTAGCATATGCTTCAAATCTTTGTTGTCATATTGAAATTGACATCTTTGGATCTTATAATAAAAAAAAAATTTTAAATTTGATAGTGTTAATTAAAATATTATCACAGTTTGTCCAATAACTGTTAGGTAATAGGAACCATTGTAATATTTCAAAAAATATTGTAACACTAATTTTACATATAATACCAATTTGGTACTACAGTATAGATAATCTCGATCTCTTTATTTCTTGAGAAATCATAGATTAAACAATTCTCTTATACAACCTCCTATAATTTTAATATATTGAAGTCTTTCGAATGAAAAAGGGGTAAAAGGGATATTTTTGAGACTACAGAACTGAGGTATTGATACAAATGAGAGAGCAGCAGCAAATTCTTTTTTTCCAAAATCTATAATAAGGTTAGTTTCTAACTTATGTGACCATAATTGTCTATGCAAGGAACACAAAAATCTGCAAATGGGAGCAAAGCCTTTTTTTTCTTCTCAAGTATACCTAACTGACCTAACTGTTGCAATTGAAACAAGTTTTTTACCATTTCTAGTGGATATAGCAGGATTGGAATAGTTTTAAATTCCACCAATACAGCAATTGAAAGAGAAGGGCATGACTAATTTTCTTCAAAAATAATTTCTTGAACAATATTCACTGAATACCAACATCAGTCCATAAGTTGGACCTATAGACAATAATAAGTAAAGCTCAAGATCTTTCACCACATCAGAATTGGCTTTACATGCTTTACTATAAACAGTAGTGATTCTAGCAACAGGTGAATTCAAGGATCAAAGTTTATTAATATTAAACTCACCAACATCACTTTTACAGGCATTATGCATATAGTAACGAAAAATTGAGCATGATCTAATAATGATAATACATCCGGAGTATTAGAAAATTAAGTAGTAAGTAACTTCAGTCATCTTCAGTAGATTTATCATTTCAGTAGATTTACCATCATGCAAGTGTAACAAGAGGTCTCTGAATCTGCATTGTCCACCCGATTGATGTTGAACAATACCAAAATGATCAATCTCATGAAATTGTTGATAAATGGCAATAACATCACTTGATAGGGGGTCTCATCAAGGAACTTGAGAATGCATCAGTTCATCAAGTATAGGAGGAAGTTGTCCAAAGTCTCCAACAAGAATTATCAATCGGCCACCAAATACTTGATTTCTGTATTTTGGAAAGGCTTACTATAGACGTAAGTAATCAATACAAGCATGTGATACCCAACTATACTCTTTTCATCAATAACAAAAAAATATACACACCATCTAATTTATGTTGCAGCTTTTTCAGATTTTTACCATCTAAGTGGGGCAATGAATCATCTTGATTAAATATGATTTTCCAGTACCAGCAGTTCCTAACATAATGCCACAGAATAATGTACATTGAAATCTTTAAATGCTCTAACATCAGAAGAGCAAATGATGCATAAGAACATTAAGTGATGAAGGATGGTAAGGCAATTGTGTAGCAAATTTCTGCACTTCCTGGGGAAATTTATCATAAATAATTTACAAAATTATATACAGTAATTTCTTTATAAATTTTTTTTTTTTTTGTTAGTAATACGCATTTTTTATTTATATTATTTCATTGTACAATTTATAATATAACTTTTCTTCACTATTTTCAACTACCTCCATTTCCAGATCAGTTGTATTTTATGCTTTTTATCAGTCCTTATAATGCCTGATTTTATCTCTAATTTATTAATTTTACTACATCAGACTAACCAAATCTCCTTCCTTATATTTAGATAACACTGTTCCCATATTTCTTCTAATACTTTATGTTCTTCTTTAGAAATACATAATTTGTAAAGTTTGTTGTTAAATAGACCTCTCGTTACTTTGCATAATCATAACTGTCCTCCTAATATCAAAACTTTGGATGGTGCCCCATAAAGTTAATAATCTCTTTTGTCAGGATCCTTACAATTTTATAATTATGTTCATCACCCTGTTCTTTGAACTTTTTTTCAATACCAATCAAAGTGTGAATTAAGATATCATATTCAGATTTTTCATTATCTCTACACACCCATATATGTTCTCAGGACTCTACAAAAACTTTGCATCTAAGACATACATCAGTAACTGAATAATATGACCACAATTTCTTTAAAATAAAATGTCGTACGTTGGCAAAATTTTTAAAAAATTTTTATTGTATGACCTTAATGCATTATCTTCCTTATAAAAAAATAAATGTCCAGAAATTGTTCAGAAATTGTCTGGAAAATTTGTTTAAAAATACCTGGACATTTCTGGACAATTAATGTCCAGAAATTGTTCCAAAAACACACTTGTTTCCAGATACTCATTTTTGTCCAAAATTTGTCCAGAAATTGACCTGAAATATTTTTTCATAAAATTTGTTATAAAAAGATGCTTAGTATGTAACCATCATTATAGTTGCTCTTAACCTAAAATTTTATATTATAGATATATAGTATTTTTGCTTGCTCACCAAATTTAATTAGTATGACAAAGAAGGTTATGAATATCAGTTTTGTGCTTTTTGTATTTATTACAAAATTAATTTATCTTTTTTTGGAAGTAGCGTCCAGAATTTGTCCAGAATTTTTTCATGTCTGGAATTTGTCCAGTTCAAATTTTCTGAATTTTTACTATGTCCAGAATTTGTCCAGATTTATCTGTTCAGAATTTGTCCAAAATTTTATACTGGACAAATTCTAGATAAGGCTGGGCAAAGTTAATTTTTAGATTCTCGTGACATAAAATTTTAAAATTGACATGGTCACCCAGTTTTTATTTTTTTTTCTTTTTCATATGTAAATTTTTTATATGTATTTTGTATTATATTTTGTATTACACGAATATATCTTTTATTACACAAACAAGAATAGAACTGTTAAATCTATCTTCTGTCACTTTTTTTTTTAAAAAAAATAAAATTCAACATGCCAATAATAATTGTACGTGTTTTGCTTCATTTTAAAATAGTATCTAAGCGGGAAGGGCTTTCTGTTGGTGAGAATATGAATATGGAAGATTTTTTCAATGATGTAAATATTGTACTACATATTTTAGTCCTACAAAAATGGGTGAAATGGAAAAAATAGGACTGAAATGGTAATGCATGGTAAAACTCATACAGGATTTGGTCCTACTGCTCAATTTGTCAGAAATGTTGGAATAGTAATTGAATGTTACGATTTTCAGCAAACTCGAGCATAGAAATGAAAAATGTTGGTGATGAAAGATGAATATAGTAAAAGTGATGATGTAGGAAATATTTCTGAAAATATAAAAGTTGATGATAAATTAATGTGTAGTAATCCAATAGAAGTTTCCTATTATCCAAGTTGTTTATTTGAAGACATTTGCTTTCAGTGTGGAAAGTACCAGAAGATGAATTTGATGAATCTAAAAGAGTTAGCATGAATGAAATACATTGCCACTATTGTGATGAGTATTATACAACAGTTTCAAATAAGAAGAAGCAAATTTTTTCAAGTAGCAAAAGGTCACAAAAATAATATGTAACCTGTTTATTGAATTTTTATATAATAAAGTATATGCCATTTTACTAATCTTCTTCAGTAACACCATCAAAAAAAGCTCGGGCATGTGATTTTTGAGTATGTGATTTTGTTACATACGACGCATTTTGTGGCAACTGATCTATTTAAATATTTATCACGTATTATTTTAAGCTATTATTCAAGCTTTCTTTTCACGTTTACATTACCAAATACCAAGAATACAAATTTTTTTAAAATAAATAGTTGGCTTATTTTCTTTACAATAGCTATAAATCTTTAAAACAAAACTCACAGAAAATATGAAACCTGTAGAAATATCAAGTAAGCAATAATATCAGTTCAATAAACTAAATTGCAATTGTTATTTTGACATCCTAATTNACAAAACAATAAACAATCACGTGATCTCGCATTATGATACGGGAAAATATTAAGTTTAAAAATTCCGTATACATTCCGCATGATTAATTTTTTCTGTATACATTTCGTATACATTAGTTTTTTTAAAAAATGTTCAAAAATGAATTGCTTATTAAATATACAGAATTGAATCTATAGAAACGTACATAAAATGTATACAAAACGTATCCTTTCCGTATACATATTTCTTATAGGGCTGGAAAAGTTTTTTTTGCGGAAAGTTGGCTGAACTTCCACATACCACTATATGCTTTATATCTTGCTGGGAAAGAGTTAAAAAGGTATGAGGCGTAATTAGTATTGTCATCTGATGCCAAGAGTCTTTTGAAAGAACATACAAATGGAATCTTCATACCTTTTCACATGGAGATCTACCGGATAAACATATAGTGGTCTTACGCCTAGCGATCTTGAAATTATAAAGTCTTCAGCCCTTCATAGCATATGCTTTTGTCATCAGTATTTACTTTTATGGTAGGTCCTATGTTGAAACTAGACCTCCTTTCACATTTTTCTCATGTTTGTTCGAAAAAAATAAAGGTACTATATATACATGAAATTAATATGCGAGAATGTCATACAGACCTATTATATGATCAGCCTATTTTTGTCACACAGGAGTACATGCATTGTGGCTCAGCAAAAAAAAATCTTCTGAACTGGAATGCTTCACATGATCTAGTTTTAAAGGACTCTGGGTCGATATAATAACTGACTAGCTAGAATACAACGTTCACTCAATCTTCTTGATAATTCGTCATTGATAAAATTATTTAAGGATGCAACATCTCTTGGTACATCATGTGGTATTCCCAGTTGCCTTACGAGTCCATGGATCACATCTAAAGCTCCATTATTTTGGGAAGGTACCCAAATCGGCACAAAATTCTCGACATGGATATTTGGATTAAGTGAAATGAGCTGATCTATAGCTTCTTTGCTGATATTATTATACCCTTCCAAATTGAGGTACTTTAAATTAAGACATGAACCAGCAATTTCTTCAATAGTTATATCGGTAATTTGACAAAAGCTAAGGTCAAGTTGCTGGAGCTTTGAGCAAGAACGAATAACATTACAAATTGATGTTTTGGAATATTCTATGCAATTAGAGATATTTAGATATTCTAATCTATGGCATGACTTCATGATTCTCCATAGACCACTGCTATCTACTTCTCGAGTACGAAAGCTCCTAAAGCTATCTGGCCGATCAATGCATAGATTGAGATACTTCAGATTCGAGTATGAACCCACTATCAGTTCTAATGCTCTATTACTAAATGCTATGCTATTTATGAAACTCAAGTGGGTTATATTTGGGCATGAATGTACAATGCTTATGATTTTTTTATCTGAAAGTAAATGGTAGTATGATATTTTAAGATGAATTACATTTGAGCAATAAACTGGCGTTTGCTTTCTACATACTAACTTTATAAATTTTTTCAATTGAGAGAGATCCTTTGCACGTTCTATCCTTATGAATTTATTTAATCGAGGGTGATCCTTTGCACAGTAATTTTATAATCATTTGGAAGAGATTGTCCAGAATATAAGTCTTTTCCTCTCAATTCAATATGCTTCCACAGAATAGGTGTACCGCATTTGTACCACAATTGGGAAACATATAGAGCGGAATAGAGAGATTTATCTATCGCTAAAAAATGTAAAATCTGTTCTAATAGTTCTGGTAAATAAAAGATGGTTAAATGCGTCATAAATATATGCTGTATCATTAAACAAAAAATAAAATTACGCGATCACTGCTTCAGACCCGCATGATTGGAATTATTGGTTTCTTTGGATTTAGATAAATCTGTCTCCTCGCAGAATGGCACAAAATCACCATATATTGTTAACCCTTGTTTTTCCATATCTATTTTTGCTTCGCGAAGTCATAACCATGGTAATCCTAATACAAGGTCCGCTTTCAGCTTTTCAATAATCACGAAATCATTAAAAATATCATCACCATTAGTAGATACAAGTCTATCTTTTCCCTTGTATCAGAAAGATAAATCCAAACATTCCAACCTGTTTTTTTCTTTATATTCAGTGTACTCCATCTCAAGCTTATCAACCAAGCTTCTTCTAATAAAATTTTCTCTAGATGATATATCTATCAATGCCTTGACTGTATAGAATCTACATCCTGTTTTTATTGCTCTGTGGCAACTTTTTAGATCTGTATTATTATCTTCCTGAAAATGCCAAACTTTACATTCTATATAAACCATTTTAAGTATTGTGTTTTATAACTGAATATATTTAATCGAAAATCCCTCCAGATCAGATCATTTGTCTTGTCTAATATAATTATGTACAGATATAATATTTCTTGGTGCGTCAACTGACATTTTCAGTCTCCTTGACAGTTCATGCATCCCAAGGTATATATCAAAATAGGCTGGTATTATAATGGTTATACCACGATTTCCTGACAACCATTTTCCCAACATAACCTTTGTCTGATGACAATTGCCCGACAAGACTTATTCCCAACATGATATTATCCCAACATGACATTATCCCGACATGACATTATCCTGATGTAACATTATTCCAACATGACATTATCCTGACGATATTATTCTGAAAATAATTAGTTGTTTATTTTATATAAAAATATAATTAGCTGTTTATTTTATATAAAAATATAATTAGTTGTTTATTTTATATAAAAATAACAAACAAATTGAATTTTTATTCTTTTATTTTCGGTATAAATCAATTTTTTTAATTTTTTTACAGAATTTTTATATTTAAAAACATTTCTTAATGTGTTCTATTCTTATCTGCGAAGTGCTTAATTATAATTAAACTGATCACTGGCATTATATGACATTCTTTAACTAACGCTAATTAATTAAACTATAATTTATTAATATAATATATTTTATTTAATAAAAGTTAAACTTTATGTATATCTCCTTTCATAGTACAAATTTTTAATTTTTTACAATAGCATAATAATTGAAAATAATATTTAACCAATTTAATTATTACTTTTTGCATTGCAATAATTCAAAAACTTTATGACTGAATGAAAAAGAATTATATAGAAATGAAAAGTAAAGTTATAGAGATATATTATGTGCAATTCCTCTTAAAAAATCTAGCAAAGAATAATCATTCCAATTATTAAAAATATTCAAAAGACAATTTTCGCGATCAATGTAATGCTTACGTTGATGTGGTCTTTCCTCACCACGAATAATACTTTCCACTTGTAACTCTGTCTGATGTTGTTCTTTTTGCATTTCATCAATAATACTATAAACACCAACATATGCTCTTCCAATTAAACTTCCCCACCGTTGATGCCATCCTTCTACCACATTTTGAGTTCTTGGATAACCATTTTCAATAAATTCATATACTGACCAGAGCTCAGGTGGAAATTGTGATGGATTCTGAGTTACAGTTTGATTATTTCTAAGTTGACGACGTCTAATTATTTTGCCGTGAACATAATTCTCTTCAAAATATTGGACAAGTTCTACTGCATTTAAAGGCATTAAAGGTTTGATTTGATCAAAAGCACTAGGAATTTCAGAAGGTGGCAAAAAGCTAAGAGCTGTTATATGACATAGCATAATACTAAAATTTTCAGATTCTCCATATTCAGCAGCCAAACCCAAAGCTTGTATCTTCTTCCAGAAATTTTGGCACAAGTGAAAAAAACATCCTTTTTGTATAGAATCTGGAAATTCCACTTGGACAGCATTGATTGATGCCTGCTCAAAATCACTTATTATTAGAGGTGGAATTAAAATTTGATCATTTTCTTCACCAAACTCTATTAATCCTTGGAATAATCGTTCATAACTTTCTTTTGACTTGCTTGTCATAAGAGCATATACCATTGGAAGGACACGTGAATTATTATTTCTCCCAACAAGAGCATGGATAGTGTACATTTGTTGAAATAGTGTAGGTACCATTTTAAACGTGCCGTCCATTATCCAATAGTTTGCTTTTTGTAAATACTCAAGATTGGATGCTGAACAGAAAATCATAATCTTTTCTTCATCAAATGTTATGTCTCTTGTTAAAAATTGCTCACCATTAATAGTTACATGTAGATTGGTAGGAACATCAATGTCCTGCAATGTTTGTGGTTGTGGTGGCATATTGTCAGCCCTAACACGTGAAATTTGTCTGCGCAATGCTTCCTTGTTTGGCATATAAGAATATGAAGCTTGAGGCATGTTAACTATAGAATCTTGAATTATTTGAGCTGGCTTAACACGTGTTTGAGATGCTGCTGTATCCTTTATCTTGTTAAGTGTCTTGACTATATCTATCCGGCTTGCCTCTGGGGCATGGTTGTGATCAGTGGATTTCACCAATATATGTTCTTCATTCTCTAAGATTGTTACTGCTCTTCCCTTACAATTTTTTTTTTCCTATCCTCACAACACCAATAATATTTCTCACCACGATTCTTATCTTTTACCAATAAATACCCATGTACGATAATCTTTGGATTTCTTTGTGTGGAATTAACT
>QZLH01000176.1:0-17107 GCA_003833135.1 Oehlia diaphana | reverse complement strand
TTATCCAGATAAAAACCTTTAATTTTATAAAAGGATTAAATCTAATTACCAAGAAATTCCGCACTATGATTGTATTTGTAGCATTAAGAAGAGCGCTACATATCATAAAATTCTGATCATTAGTTAATGAAATTACCCAAAATCTGCAATCCTGAAAGGGAACATTAGTCTAATAAAAGAAATTTTCTTATGAGAATTTTATATTAGCAGATTTCATATGAATTCAAATTAATCATTGCCGAAAAATTAACTTTATAGTAATTAAATTATCAAACTTTTGCATTAAAACTTTTTTACTTTTATTATTAATACATAAATATAGTGATTATTGTTACATAAATAAAAATAAAAAAAATGAAAATTTTTATGTAATTATTTTTTTAAAAAAAAGCAAATAAAATTTTTTATTTAATTATAAATAAAAATGAAAATTTTTAATAAAATGTCTTTTATTTACTTCTATAATTCAGTTAAGTAAATTTATTTAAATAAAGCAAATCCTGTTATATGTTGTCAGAATAATGTCATGTCAGGATAATGTCGCGTCAGGATAATGTTGCATCGGGATAATGTCATATCGGGATAATGTCATGTTGGGATAATGTCATGTTGGGAATAAGTCTTGTCAGGCAATTGTCGTTGGACAAAGGTTATGTCAGGAAAATAGTTGTCAGGAAATTGTCTGTCATCAATTTTCTCGGCCTATGATGATTATTATGAGTCAGATATTGATGAAGAAGAATATTTTGAAGCTCACATAAAGCCCTTCCTTCCAAAAAAAGGAAACACTAGTGAAAATAATACCACTAACACTCAAGATAACGAACCTTTTACCACTACTCCTCCGGCCGCCACTTCTTTCTGCGCCAAAAAAAACTTTTCTTTCTTAATTTCGTTTGAAAAATTTCATGTGACCAAGTCACACAGAATAGGTAACAAGATCTACAAATTTAGGTGTTCAAAAAGTTTCTTTTTTGAGATTGTTGATCAACTTTCGGACACCAATGAAATTCATTTAAGAATTTATACGAATAATTATCATATGTCATTCAACCCTATTAGGTATTATTCCACTAGCAGACTACCAAACTGCAGATTTCAAATATCCAAGTGCCTCACGCACTTTTTTTCTTCACAAAGAGTTATTTCCAAGCGGATTCAAGATAAATATTTCAATATGTTACGGAAAAAATTATTGGACCATATAATTTTGATCAAATCACATGGTCAAAATAAATCACAACATAATCACATGACAAAGACTTTCTTCAATTTTTCATACAAGAAATATAGATTTCATTTTGGGATTTATAAGGCCTGTTCGCACTCAGTTGATACTCTTAAAGGAAATAATACCACCCTCCTTTGTACTGTACCTAGTCCTTTCATTATGACCAATGAACGCAAGGCATGCATTGACCATCATGTCAAGTTAGCTTTATACCATCATCATTGCGTGTCAGAGAATGCTCAAAATATTGCAGAACTTCCAGGAAAGATTTTTCATGCCATACGATTATTCAACCATTGGAGGAAACATAAAGATAAAAGCATTTTTCTTTGTGTCAAGGCATGACCTTCATTACTCATTATTATGCTAATACTTACAATAATATCGTCATAAAAGGTTAATCATATATATATAAAAAATCTTATAGTGATCTTAGTCACAATTTCAGTACAAAACCAAGTACTAAACGTCAACAAGAGAAACATTTTGAATGCAATTGCAGACGTATATGTAACAATGCTGGCATAGATTTCACCTCAGCATCAAGTGATGAACTTATTTTAGCGTCAAAACATAAGACATTTTTGATGATGAAATCAGATTGGATCTTGAAACTGCTTATGCATTTGAAATATAAAGAAAAATTTGCTTATCCTTCACAAGAAGATTATGACTTCCCAATTCCGTATTTGAAGCAACCTCCTGCAATCGAGTTAACAAACAAAGAGCTTCAAGAATGGCAAAGATTTTATGATGAGCGCAAAAATTATGCGCCTCCTGCTCCTATGCTTACCGAACCGATTGATTTATCTAAGGTTCCAGATGATCTAATACTGTATATACCAGATCACCCAATATACAAAGGGGATATTCATAATCAGCTTACGAATAAACAAAAAGCACAACTTAAACCTTTACAAGTGGATAGTAAAGCATGGAAAGATCATGTACGACAACTTAAATCCATGAAGGAATCAGATTTACAAATCAAGAAAGAAGCATCTCAACGTGAAGAAAATGCAAAACTTTGGAATATGTCTGTTAATGTGATTAATCAACACCTTATCCTGGTAGCTCATCTTTGTACTTTGCAAGATTTACATGGAGAAAAAGCATTACTCGAACAAGAAATATTAGCGATTCCCCTAACTTCTAATACAAAAAGGAAAAAAGTTGACAAACTTGTTGACAAGATTAGAAAACTGTCACCATCGATCGATGAAATTTTATCTTTATTACCATCATTGAAAGGTACACCGTATTATGTTCTTGAAGAAGACCGCGCCCTAGAATTATGTCCTAATAAACGACCAGTTAATATTAACCGTAATTTGGATCTACTACTATCCCCTCACGCTGAGAAACGTGTTTGTATAAGAGATTCACTTGAATCCAGGATCGATACATCTTTAACCTTTATTGGTTAATTTAGTGTTTATAATTAGAAATTAGAAATTTCTTTCTATACTGTTACAAATAAGTTTATCAAAAACAGGATACTGATAATTTTTTATATTTCAATTTTGAAATTTTAGTTTCATTTTAATTTTATGATATATTGCATATTTGTTCGTTTTTTTTAGGAATTTATTTTTTCCTCTTTTGTTTTTTATTTTTTTTCTTTTCTCTTCTTAACAACTCAAAATAGTGTGAATTATTCCTTCTCTTACAGTATTCACAGAAGGCAACCTTTTAGGTTGAAAGGAAAATACGGGTTGTTTGTTCTTGTTCGATTGTTCTTATATACTCTGCTAATTCGGTTGGGTCTTAGTTGAGTTAATTTTTTTTCTAGTCAGGGCTTGATTTATCGGGTGAAGTACTGCATTGTGGGTCTATATAGAGTTTAGTTTACTATTCTCAATTCAATATTATCAATGTACTCTCCTGGCTTACCTTAAAATAAATAAATGTAAAACTGACACGGCCAGGTCACAAGAATCTAAAAATTAATTTTGCCCGGCCTAAATTCTGGAGAAATTCTGGATATGTCAAAATTTTAAGTATCAAACCTGTAGCAAAAAATAGACATTTTCCGGACAATTTCTGGACATTCCAGATTTATTCTGGACAGTTTCCGGACATTTTCTTAGATATTTCCAGACATTTATTTTTTATAGGGCTTCTACGTCTGCAAATTTTATTTGATGATGTTCCCTTTTGTAAGAAATTAAATGTATTCTTCCAATTAATTTCTTGTAATTCGTTAAGATGAAAAACATCTTCCAAATAATGACATGATATAATACCCGCTTTATGTTCTATTTGATTAAGCTTTTTGATATAATTCCTATAGTCACCATATATGTAATTCTATTTCTTTATTAATATTATATACACTACATAAAAATTAAAATATAAGTAGTTTTAACCCTGTTAAACAACATTACTCAAGCATAGAAAATGAAATTACCCTCTGAAAATACTGATTGGCAATGATTGAAAGTGCGAAAATTATCAGTACTCCATAAGTATTGCTCCGATTACTATGAAAATTTACGTGCAGGTAGAATCGGCACCGTCGAACAACATTACATAAACTTGAAAAAGCGATTACATTTGACTAAAATGCATTTCGAGCGTACCGAAGTTATAAATGAAAAAATAAAATTTAAGGATTAATACCATCATGAAAAATATAAATATATTCATAAATACTGTGTGTATACTTACGAAAATTGAGATTCACGTACTTTTGACCCTGCGGAACAACTTTTACTTAATAAAGAAAGTTGATTATATTTGACCAAAATGCATTCCGAGCATGCCGACATTAGTAAAAAAATAAGTAATATTGTGAAAAATACAATTTTTTTTTGAGTATGATGTCTATTTTATGAAAATTAGATGTAATAACTAAGTTCAATAATGTATTTGAAAATAAATCAGCAGTTTAAAAATTTATTTTATAAAATTTTTGAACGTGTGAAATTTAATTTTATTTATATACTCCTGTTACGCAAATCTATATATGACTTGACTAATTTATTTGCTACGCAAATACAAATATGACGGCATTAAAATTTTACCCCTTTGATACGCAAAATTCTATATGACTTAATAAAAAATTTCATATGATTAATAAGCAAATTTTTTTGTTGCCTAATATATGTATTGTTTGGGTCCTGCTTTTTTTATCTAATCTTTAATAGTGTTACATATAATTGGTAGATTTTTATCGTATCAATCTCAATCGCTTTTTATTCATTTCCTTTCTTAATTTGTGTATCATTTTTTGTTTCCATCATTATCTTCTAGAAATATTTAATAATTACGCCAATACTTAATATATACTTCCGCTGGTTGATCATATGCATCTCGTAATATAATAAACCTGCAGTAGAGTATACAAATACATATTATGAATGGTCTAAGCTTGGAACCAACTTTAACCGGTTATTAACGGGTTAAAACTTAATTCTGACCGGCATTAAACTGAAATTTGACCGGAGTTAATACATTACGCAAAATTTAAATCTTAATTCTAAACAAAATTAAGCTCCAATTTATTGTTAATAAATTTTCTTTAGCACTTTTTGAAGTGTAGTTTTATTGTAAAAAATATGTAAACCGTTGATTATATAAATAACTTTTTTTTGTTTTACCTTAATGCCCTATAAAAAAAGAAAATTCGGAATTTGTCCTGAAATTTATGGAAAATGTCCGGAAATTTTCCGTGCGTCCGGAAAACATTCGGAAACGGTCACGTTTTGGAACACTTTCAGGACGCACAAATTCCAGACATTTTCTTGACACTCCAGAATTTGTCCAGAATCTGCATGATTTGCATTTTAACCAAATACTGTAAATTAACCGGTTAATTAACTGGTTAATCTTAACAGGTTTCAAACTCCATTTGCCCTTCGATAAAGTACTTCTAAATTTAAAACGAACTTTCTAAATTCTGTCATATTTTTTTGTATCACTAACAGAAAGTTCTATCTTGTCAAACTGTATCATTCAGATATAAATAAAAATATAAAAATATAAATATAAATAATTATAAATAAAATACATTCAAAATTTCCAAATTCATTATTGTTATCGGTACTTAATTATTAATATATTAAAATGGAACTTGTAAATACAAATGATGAAAAATTTTTTGACCCAACACCAAGATTAAAATCTAGTCCTATACCAATTAAATTTATTTCTTTTGATAGATCTGATACAAATTGTATTTATTGTGGAGAAAAATATATCGAGACGCTTCTTTCTCTTGATCAAAAATATTGCAAAAAATGTTTATCGCATTATATTAATGATATAACAAATAATAACAATAATATATACTTGGACATATATTACACAATAGACTTGGAATGTAATGAACACGAGATAACTAAGACAAAGGATGCACAATGTATTCAAAAATGTTGTAGAAATTGTATAAGAATTTTGTGTTTTAAACAAATAATGGGATATCTTAATATATACCCTACTAATAAAAATGATATCATCATATTATACACTAAGTTTTCGGTGATTAAAAGTGAAAAATATTGTAAATTATGTGGAAAGTCACAATATGAACGTACTGATGCTATAAGGCAATTAAGACTATGCTCAGATTGTTATCTAATTTCATTGGAGTGGACCGAATCAACCTTCGCCAAAAAGATAATTCCAATTTTTTACTTACCATGGTGGTACAACAGTTTAAATTGTAAAAATTGTTCGTCAAAATTAATATTTACATCAGAATGTCAAAAGTATTGTAAAAATTGTCTCATATTTTATACCGGATGCAATTATTGTTTAACAACAAACATTATTTTTGGACTTACGAATCAATCTCAGTGTAAAAAATGTAAAAGAATATCACTTATTATAGACAACAGTGATCCTGATGATTTCCCTTTTAATTATTATATTATATTATCTATATATGAAAACTTAAATTTAGATAAGCTTGTAAATATTGTAAAAACTACTGATAAATATTTTGAGCCATCAACTTTATTATATACTATTTTTAAGGGAATAAATAGTAATTTAGTTAGGTGGATACCATATTCTCAATTTACAGATGTAAAAGAAATGACCAAAGGGGGATATGGTATTATATATGAAGCAACTTCGTTAACGTATAATAAAACTGTCATTTTAAAAAGATTTGAAAATTCTAATAATAATAATAAATATTTCTTAAATGAGGTGAATATTTTAAATATTTTCGTTAGTGAGTTTTTTACTAATAATTTAATCTTTAATCCTTAATTAAATTTTTGTATTTTAATAGCTAAAATCAAATCAACTTATTGATAAAGTTAATAATTATATAATTAAACTTTATGGCTTTACAAAAGATCCTGAATTAGAAGATTATATATTAATTATGGAATATGCGTCAAAAGGAGATTTACATAAGTATTTACAAAATAATTTTACAAATATTACGTGGAAAAGTCATAAACTACGTATTTTACGGCATATTTCAGCAGGGTACTTATGTTTATACATTATTATATTCTTAAATTAAGTTATTAACTTTTGTTTTATTTAGACTTGATAATATTCATAATAATAAATTTATACATCGAGATTTCCATAGCGGAAATATATTATTAGATGTATTTCAATGGAAAATTGGAGATCTGGGATTATCACAATCTGAAAATAGTGAATCATCAAATAATGAAGTATATGGAGTTATACCTTATATTGCACCAGAAATATTTAAAGGGTCTGCCTTTTCTAAAGAAGCTGATATATATAGTTTGGGTATGATCATGTGGGAAATTACAACAGGTTGTAAACCTTTTGCTAATGTTAAGCATGATATTCATCTTATTTATAAAATTCTTGATGGAAAACGTCCTAATGTTACAGAAGATACACCAGAATGTTATGCTAATTTAATGAAAAGTTGTTGGGATCCTGATCCCCAAAAAAGACCACCAATAAATGAAATTTATTTAGCTCTTAATACTTGGTTTCGTGAAGGTATAAATGAAACAGAATTTGTTCAGGCTGAAGAAAAAAGAATTAAACTGATAGAATCAAAGAAGATTGGTCCCGAATTTGCTGAAAAATGTCACCCAGAAGCTGTTTATACAAGTAGGCCATTAAGTGCTTTAATTTCTAAATGTTCATCCACAAATTCATCATCAACAATTTCATTCGGTAAGAAGCAAGGTATTACCATAAAAAAGTTAATTGTAATTAAAAGTATTATTTATGGTAAACTTTTAAAATTCGTGTTACTTTCTTTAGATTGTAATGATTATAATTATTATTATATTTCGAAAGAAAAAGAGCTTGATATAGATATAAAAAGGTAGTTAAAATTATATATTTAATTGATTACTAAACTATACTAATTAATATTAACTTGTAATTTAGTTTGCCATCACAAAATATAACAATTCAAAATTCCTCAACCTTTTTAAAAAAACGAAACCAGGAAGAATTAAATCTTGAAACCCAAGAAAATGTGGTAAGTGTTTATTTGGCTCGACGATGTTTATTTTTATTAATGCTAATATTATTTTAATCAATTTAAAACATTTAAAGTAGGAAAACGTATTAAAACTACTTTAATAAACCAATTATAGGCTTAGGGTTATATGCAGAAGTAATTTTTTTTTTTATCATATTATTGCTATATTGATTTTTTACGTATTCATAATAAGCATTATTAATTTTTGTTTTAAATGAAATATACTGTATAATCTAAATTATCTCAATAAAATTAAATTCTTATCTAACTATCTAACTTGTAAAATATATCGAATACTATAAACTTTAATATGTAAATTATTTTAGAGTTTTTTTTTTGTTACTTTCTAAAATTTCAATTTTAAATATGTAATTGTTGAAAAATAGTATTATAAGATTCAAGTAAAATCCACGTTACTTTGAAATTATCTATTATAATTCAGCCGATATTTTTTAATTTAGGCCAATAATTTTAATTCAGTCTGAAAAATTTAAATTCTATGATATCGAAATATATTATATTTTGCTCTTAAAACAAGCATCCATAATTTTTGACATTGTTAATTAGCGATTAAATATATATTTAGAATAGGAAGAATGAATTCGCAGATAGAATATTTACTACTTGATGACGATTGCTATAAGTACAAGGTCCATTTGGTGATACTTTTAACGTTGTGATAAGTTTATCATGTGTCAGTTATGTTGATTTTCATTTTTTTTTTTTTTTTTAGTTATGTTGATTTTCATTAATTTTATTGTAATATCGATATCTATGGAATATCATTTATTGTATTCATAAAAAATTTTATAATATTTCGAAATGAATCAAAATTGAGAGCATAGTAAACATGTAGTGTATGGTTGGCTATGTACAGTATGTAGGGTATGGTTAAACATCACATATAAAATGATCACGTGACCATACGTGGTACAGAATAGAACGGTCTAGGCCTTTCCTTATTTGGTAATAAACAATGTAGATCTGTATGGAACGCGTGTGAAATTTTGCATACCCTACATACATAGGTATCCATACACTACATGTTATCGTAACACCCATCAAAATTACTGCCCTATATTATAAACAATAGTGGGTAATTAAAAAAAATTTCGATATAATTTATATAATTTTATTATTTTAAAAAGTTAATCGAGAAATGATCATCAATTAATATTTGGATGTACAGTACAATAATTGTGTTTCCTTAAGATAAATGGCGGAATGGACTCAGTATGATCAAAATTGTCTATCCATATAAAGTGTGTGGATATTTTTTATTACACAGAGGAGAGATACCGTAATACTACAGTATGAATAACTGAAATATTCACCAATGCCCGTAACTGCATTCTTGATATATTTGCTAAAAGAAAAAATTTATAATTATAATTTATAACGCTAGTATAGAAAAGTGGACTTGTAGCATCCTTATTATCCTTTGGCACCAGTCACCTGAAACATCAACTCCTACAGTCCTACTATTCCATCTTAAAACTCAAGTTCTTGGAAAGCACGATCTAAAAAGAATGAATGATAGAATTCAAATAACTTTATAAAAACTCTTAAATTATTATTACTACTAACTTACCTATTTCGCCTGAATCAATACCTATTTTAAATAAATAAAAGTAATAATTTAAATAATTAATTATTATAATAAAATTAATAAAATCTCTGAAGGATCATTACCGAGATCTTTACTGATCATTACATTTATTTCATTTAATTTCCTGCTTACATAACATGACATTGGATGATGTTTAATAACAGGCTCGCCTTCCGTAATAATTTTAACTAATTTGTTTAAAATAATTATTATGTCTATTAGTACTATGAATACTTTACTGTAATTGAGAATTGAATAAATTTACCTGCTGATACTTTATTCCTATCGTTATTTTCTATTGGATATTTATTCTTCCATTCTTCAAATAATTTCTCCAATTCTTCTGCACTTGGCCTTTTATTAGGATCAGAATCCCAACACTTTTTCATTAATTCTACATAATCAGGATGTGTGCCCTCTACAATTATTGGTCTATATCCTTTACATATTTTTGTAAAAAGGTGATGATCATGTGGCATATCATCAAATGCAGGAACACCTGATGTAAATTCCCACATAATTATACCGAAACTATAAATGTCAGCAGCTTTAGTATATGGTTTACTACGTAAAACTTCTGGGGCCACGTATGGAAGTATTCCATAAATGTCAGAAGAATTAAAGGGTTGATCAGCAGGTCTACTTAATCCAAAGTCACTTATATAACAATCATGAGTATTATTGAAAAGTAAGTTTCCACTATGTAAATCACCATGAACTAAATCACATTTATGTAAGGATGAAAGTGATTTCGATATATTATATAAATTATAAAATTTGTCATTTGGATTACATTTTTTTATCAAAAGATTAGATCTTAAACTTCCTAGTGACATTTCTTGTAAAACAATCATATAATTTAATGTATCAGGATCTTGAGTTATTCCATAAATTTTCATAATAAATGCATCATTATTTTTAGCTGAATATATAAATTGTGTATAATTCTTCCACTAATAAATATATTACAATATTTAATCATTAATTTAAATTTTAAAAATAAAAATAAAAATTTTAACTTTTATAAAACTTACTTCATTTAAAAAATCTTCATGAATATTTGAAGAATTGTTTAAACTTTTTAATACAATATATTTTCCCTTATTTTCTCCTTTTTTAAGAGGGTTTTTAATATTATCTTTTTTTCCATTTTTATAATCTTTTCTCTTAAGTCTATTTCTACCTCTTTTCCATTTTTGTTTCTTATCCATCCAATAATAAATATTTCCATCCAACCAAATAGCTTTATAGATAGTACTAAACCCACCTTTAGCAAGGTATTGTATATTCCTTAATCTATTATAAGGAATCCATTCCAGAACTTCATCATAATTTCTTCCCGTTTGAGATTCCTGAATAAATTTATCTATAAGTTTATTTCCACTTGTCCATTTATCAAAATTTTGTTGTAATCGTTTAGAATTACAACGTTGACACCAATACATATAATAAGTATTTGGTTGATAACAATCAGTACATAAACCAAATTCATTATTAACTATTCTTTGCATATATTTACGATTATTATTACGCTTATTATTCAAATTAAAAAAACTCCATGTAATTGAAATAAATATCGATACATATAAAATTTTCATTAATAAAGATAAAAAATCATCTTTTTCATAATCTTTAAAAATGTTAATAATAATATATTTAAAAATATCTAAATCAATAATAATTGATTTAATTTGATAATAATAATAATAATATGAAATTATTTGAAAATGTAATAAAAAAATAAATGTAATAAATAAATAAATAAATTTATTTGATGGTGTATATAAAATGATTGATGAAAAATAAAAAATGGTAACGAAAAAGAAAAATAAAAGATCATTATATTCATCATGAATATCATCAATATAATCAAATATTTCAAATATTTCTGAAATTTTAAAAATTGAAACAATTTGTAAAATAAGATTTTGATAATCTGGTATTATTATATGAATATGTATAAAAGAACAAGTCAAATAAATGAAACTTTCAAAATAAATTTTACTTTTTAACTTATAATAAACAATAAATGAATAAAAAATTATTACAAATGCAATATGTAGTAATAATAATGAAATGTCGTCATTATCATCATAAACAGATTCTATAGATTTTATAGACTCCGACATTTCTAAAATATTAAGAGTGTCATTTAATTATTATATATATAATATATATATATTTTAACGCCCTTATAAACTATAATTTATTTACTAACCATAAATGGTTTTAAAGGTAACTAAATTTGTAAATCAAAGATTTTTATGTTTATCAATTAAAATTTTTCAATCGTAAAAATACTGAATATTCAAAATTTGTATAAAAAACTGCAAGATTTTCGCGGAACTCGATCAACCCTTTCTAATAAAAAAAAATTAACGAATAAATGATTTTAGATTTTAAAATCTTGGCCAAATTTATTACAGTACATTTTAATAATTATTTTGTTTACAAAAAAATAAATTTATTAGCAATATTTAATAGATAATTTAAAGTCTACCAATAAAAAAAGATATTATTGGATCTATATTAACTTAATTAACCATATCTATGAACGAATTTATTTTTAAAATTTTTTCCTTTCATATGAGACAAAGTATAATTATCATGAAATTTTATTGTACTCTTTTTCTTTTCAGATTTAATGAATTGATTTCTTTTTGGCTCATCAAGACTTTGAATACTGGTATGATTACGTCGGATAGAAATAAGTTGAGGACTAAATGATAGAGATGGTAACTCTACTGATTCTAGCATTGATATTGGTAGCCAAAAATTCAATGATGGCACATATGGTGTATCCGCTTTATCTTTTGAAATACGTTGTTTACTATATTCCATTATGGAATTGAATATATGTTTTCTATCATTTAACCAAGATTGTAAATTTTCTTTTGGTAAATTACAATATTTAGAATATATTCGATCAATTTGTTTTTCCCAATAAAGTATTTCATTATCAAAAAAACCAACATGATGGCGGTAGGGTATAATATCAAGGAATTCTTGTGAATATTTAGTTTTGATAATATCTCGTCTAATTAAAAATAAAATTTATTAGTAATACAATAAAATTATAATGATATTAAAATGTTTATTTTAAAACTTACGAAATTGTATTTACTGTAAAACAACTTTTACAGCATCTAACTTCAAATTCCCAATAAATTTTACATTCTTTATTCTTCTTACAAATTTGACAACCTCTTTCTGTCATTAATAATAAAACATATTTTTCTTCATCCATTCCTTCTGGGGGAGGCATATCTTCTTTCGGTATAAATTGTAAACGAGATTCCTTCCATATTTGTTGAGTAGTAGAAGAGTTTGGAGCACATAAATATCCACGAAATTTACGACATACTTGAGAGAGTGAAAGTAAATCAGTTGGTGATAAAAAAGTACAAAATTTTGCAAAAAGTTCAGGAGGAAGATTTATTATGGTTAACATATTTGAATTTTTTATTTTTTTATTCTATCTTTATTTATACTTTATTTTCGTCAAACAATTTTTATTTTGCTTAGTAATACGATTTCTATTAGGAAAACGCCAATGATGATCATTTATCGGATTTTTATTTTTCATTCTGCATAAATTTTTTTTTTATGACATGATCTGCAAAATGATGGAACATTAGCGGTTAGGTCATAGGTCATCGAATTTATGTAATTTGTTTGTAACAAAAAAGTAAAAATAGGAAAATTGATTAATGATTCTCATAACTTTTTAAAAATTTAGTTTAAATAGGAATCGATCACTTGACCAAAAATTTTAAGGATTGAGAAACAAACGAATTTTCAGAATTTTTTAGGACATAAGTCGAAAAATACCAGATTAAATGCAGATTGTTAAAAGTTAGTGAGGAAATAACATATGATATATATCAGAAAACTTTTCAACTATAAGAAAAAATTCTGATCATCAAAATTGGCTGCAACAAGCGCATTTGGCGCAACACAACATGAGGTAGATTTATTTTAAGAAAAAACCTAATGTTAAGCAAAAGGAACAAATCGATTAACCAAAAGTAGGAAGTTTACGGTAAGATTTAGAAAAGTCAGTAGTAGATCATTATATAAAGATCTGCAAAACGGGAACGTATATCGAAAAAGAAATACAAAACATGAGATTATCGATTGCTCGATAAAGATCAACTGTACGTCTGTACTGTACGACTATGATAAAAATATAATGACATATAAATACGTGATACATTATTTTATGATACAGGAGAACATTTGAAATCGTATCGGAATTATAAATTTTATAAGTAAAATATCGAACTTTGAGGGCGAAATTAATCCCAAAATTGAAGTAGTTTTACGGCTCAAATATATGTATTTGAGTGGATATAAATTAGATGGTGTAAATGTGATTCTATAAAGATAATGGAGTCTATTTTATAATTGTGCTGAAAAGATCAAAATAAATTAAAAAATTAAGATGGCGCCCTAAATACAGAATGGAATTTTTCATTAAGGTTAACGAAAAACAAATAGTGATTGTATGTTCAAAAGGATAATGACAAAAGTTAATGAAGGAAGATTTAAATAAAGTTTGAAAAGTTGGAGAAGCGCTCATTAAAGAAAAGGAAAGCTAAATTCAATTTTTTCCATCGAGTGATGGCCTACCAATTGAACGATCATATTACATTGACGGTATATCGTCAAAGAAATTGATTATCCAGTTGTCCTTTCCTAATGTTCACGCGATCGAACCAGATATTATGACTTCTACATTTAGACGTTTGATATTTCTTTTGATTTATTCAAGTCCATTACCTTAAAATTATAAAATAGGAATTTACGTTATATAAAATTATATAAAGTAATTTTATTATAGTTTTATCAAAAATGTAATTATTTTTCAGAATTAATATGAAAATGCTTAGTAAGCAGTATGATTTATAATGATTAGCGATTGTAAGCAGCATGATTTATAATGATTTGCGATTGTAAGCAGTATGATCTATAATGATTAGTGATTGAATTACTCCTGGTCTGTTCTCTAACAAAAAAATTTAAATTAATTTAACAAACTTCAAAAAATTGAGATATATTTAACGTGAATATTTTTTTTTTTTTAATTTTTAGCCAGTTCAAAACTTATTCACGGCATCATGATACTGAATAACAATAATAATATATAGTTAAATTCAAATATAAAATTATAATAATGCGAACTTGCGATTTATTTAAACAAAAGATTAAAATATTTCCTCTATAAAATGGTTGAACAAAATTCAATAATCAAATTACTCATTTTTTAATAACTTGAAAAACTTCATAATCCTCTACGTCAAAAGTATCATAATAAAACGTCTTATAACTTTGTGGCATATCAACTTCAGAATAAGAATGAAAGCCTGGATAGTTCTTCCAGTTACCGTCACTATCTCGAAATAAATCATGACCGTTGCCGAACGTTGGTCCATAATTTTGATCACAATATATAGCAATAATATTACGGCCTTCTAGAATATAACCCACTTTTGCAGTGTTAAAATCATTTTTATTTGTAAGTGAAAATAAAAAACTATCTCCTGTAGACTTCCATGTATCACTTGAATCCCATTGAAGTGGATTATATCCTCCCAAAATTTGTTCTGACTTTGAAATTTTTAATATAACAATAGTAGCTCCTTTATTATCACTAGGGATGGAAACGCTCGGATCACGTGATTTCGAGCAGCTTTTGAGCCGACGTTATATCTAGTGGGATTCGAACTTATTTGGGCTAAAAATCCTGTTAATAATAAATGAATTGGTTATCTTTCAGGATAATCAAAAAAAGAAGAAATTTATTAGTTAGAAATAATTTTATTAACTTTTAAAAATTGAGCCGAGCCGACTCCAAACCGACTTCGGAAAATTGGCTCAAAATAGGATCGACATCAAAATTATGGCGATTATTAACCAACTATTGGTTGATGGCTAATCAAATTTTTTTTGATTGATCGTCATCACATGCACTACTTGTGTCTTTAATTTGACGCAAGAAACACACATTTTGCTTAATGCAAGTCGATGGTAAGCCGACGGTGAACCAAAATCGAGCCGAATGAGCCGCTTCCATCTCTATTGCCGATCTCTTGTTACCTATTTATATATTTCTCGGTCCTATCTAATATTATTCAAATAATCATTATTATTTTTTTTAAAAAAATAAATGTCTTATCCTTTGCTAAAATGAACAATGTTCTTTTGAAAAAATTATTGTTGCTGGAAAATTTTATACTTTTTATACTTTGAAACAGTATTTAACCAAAATGGTTTATCAAAATTTTAATCTAACATATTACTTAACCTATAACTTAGATCGGATGATGAGTTTGTGTTAGTACTAATTGTCGTAATTATTTAGTCCATATTTTTATAATTTTTAAATAAAATTGCTAATAAAAATTTTATATTATATCGTACTTCAACTTTTTATATATAAAAAAAATATTCGTCAAAAAGCCATTCAAAGATCATCAGAGTCAAAGTCAATTTCTTAAAAACCTTTTTTTTTTAAAAAAATAAAAAAAAAATGTCAAAAAAAAAAAAAAAAAATCGTGATACTTTTACTAGAAATAAATTAAATAAAATAAATCTATACTCATCTTTTGTTAGAAACTTTTGTGCAGCGAGTGTTCGTATATTATTTTGTGAACCCAAATTGTGAAACATAACTAAAGTTCTTTTTACTGTCCTTTTTACTAATATGGTTACAATAAATAAGTTACGTACGGAAATTAATTTAGTAATATTGTATTACACAAAAAAATTACACAATAAAATTTTTATTATACAGTGATACAGTGTAATCAAATAAACCCTTTCTAACTTCAATCAATATAATGAAATAGCCCGATATTGATGAATATATAGAAGATTTTCTTGCGATTATCAGATTTATTACATCAATATTCTCATGCAAGAAATCTATATAATATAATAAAAAAATACATGTCGATCTTCTAACGTTTAGATTAGCCTGTATAAATAATCTTTGAATTGTATACCGCATGATTCATCTGCGCCTAATCTATACTTAAAAGTTAAAATGTGATCTCCAAACGTTGATGACTAATATATAAAAAAAATAATTTTTAGTTCACCATTACTGGTGTCTCACTAATACTAATTAGTATTAACACCTCACTTTTTGATTGCTAATATTTATGTGATTTGCTATTTTTTTTATTACGATTATTATTTTTTGGAATTTTTCTTATATTGTACTTTTTTTAATTATCAGAGATTTTGTAATAAAGATAGATCACTACAAATCCGATGGTTAATTTTTTTTTGTAACAATAGATTGCCTATAATGTTATTTTTTGCAATAGAGATTTTTTTTCATCAACTTTTTTTTGTTAAATTTTAATCCTGGCAACTGTAATAGTAAGTAACTTTTTTAATGATAATTTTTCTCAAAAAGAAATTTTTTTTCATAATAGATTAGGTAACTGACACTTATTAATAATAAATATTGCGAACATCGTAAAAGTTATGCAGCACAATAAAATGCGAGATATAGACTTCTTATTTTTTAAAAAAAGGAAAAATGATATATATTAATATACATACAAAAACATTTTTTTTCAAATAAATTATTTTCTTAAAAATAATTTAACAGTAAATAATAAAATGTATAATCATTCAATGAAAAGATAAAATAAATAAAAAAATAAATAAATAATAATTGATACTTTCTGTGTGGATGTAACAATTCTTTCCTTTTTGTGTGTAGATGTTTCCTTCCTTTTATCCTTTCTCTTTTCATATGTGGGTGTGGGACATGTTTTCTCTTTCAGTTCTCTTTTCGTATGTAGGCGGT
>QZLH01000175.1:108758-126985 GCA_003833135.1 Oehlia diaphana | reverse complement strand
TTCCAATGAACTATATTTCATCTTTTTCTGATCACTGGATCAAAAGTTAGCAAACTGCCTGATTGGTGATGGTATTTGGCAAAAATGCCAATCAGTCACCAATCGGTCACCAATCAGCTACCTGATTGGTGTTCGATTGGTGACTGATTGATGCCTGATTTTTCACTTTTCGACCTGTGCAAGGAAACCAATATATTTATAAGGAGGATTTGGGAGGTCTCTGTTCAATTTGTAATATATATGGTTATGAATCATTTGATGAGCTTTGAAAATTAATACAACGTCATATTCTAAACTAGGCAAATATTAATTGATTAATTGATATTACCTTAATTAAAGCCCATCAATTAATATTTTTTTAAATCAATTAGAATCAACTATTAAATGAATGCAATAACCTACAAAGATATTTGAAAAAAGATTATGAGAATGAACTAAAAATTGATTCATTTGGCTATACACAACACAATGCATGCATAAATCATTGCATGTTATATGCTTTTGGAGTTTGTTTGCAATTACATACCAAAATTTATGATCATTGTGAAAGTTTTTTTCGCCTATTTAAACAAATCCAAGAACACATACCATCCGATTTTCATGTTGAATTGGAAGAGTTGAAAGGGTATTTGTTGTATTATTTAGCACATCAAACACGAAAGGTTTATTTAAATGCACAGTTTAATGCACATTTAGATGAAATTGATGAAAAAGGTGCTCTGATAGTTATTGACTATAAAATGAAAATCCTTCCCAAAAGTGCATGAGAAACAAAACAAGATTTTTTTGAAAAAAAGGGATGGACACTGCATTCAGCATTAGTATATACTCATTCACAAGATGGTATGAACTTACAGATTCATGCTTTTGACCATTGGTCCAATGATACCCGCCAAGACTCTTGGTTTACTGCGTCTTTATTACATGCAGTGATAATGGAACTAAATCCTAAACCAGAGTGAATTACTTTTATCTCAGACAACGGACCACATTATCACAATGCGGATTTAATGATGATAATGAGAAGATGGAAGAAATGGTATAATGTTGATGTTAGAAAATAGACATTCCTTGAGGCTGGTGAAGCAAAGACGTCAATTGATTCTCATCATGCTCAAGTTAAAATCAATTTTTAGTTTACATTTTTTAATCAATTTACCTTTATTATTATATTAACATATTGAAAAATGAAAATGTTGTAGATATCACATACAATCAAACGCCGTGTTCGTCTGGGATTTGACATTTCATAAGGATCAGATATTGAATTAGCAATTGAAGGAATTCGTGGAACATCAGTTGCTCATTTGGAACTAGAACGCACTAAAGGTAAAAAGAGAAAATTAGTTTGTTTAGTTAAAAAATTGGTTCTGTATTAACATGTTATTGTTATATTAGCTTTAATAGGTAAAAAATGAATTAATACTTTACCGGGAAATTCAAATTGGTTTTCATGAGAATGGCCTAATGAAGGTGAATATGCTGGCTACATTTGCGCACGTTCTATTCCAAATATTGGCAAATGGAATTATTTTTAATTAGAAAAATTACAAAAAAAAGAAATACAAAAACCAGACCCCAGAAACTCCTTGGATTATCCCATTACCAAATAAGTCAGGTATTGAATTGTTGTCATTAATATTACTATATGGCACCATTTTAAGCTAAAATATTACTTCTAGGAATTTTTCCTAATCGTCTAAATATAGATCAACTAAGAAACCAGCTGTCAAATCTGGAAATAAGCCACAAAAATATAAACAATAGACGTAAATTAGTATCTTTGCTAGAAGATGCTTTATCACAGAAAATGGAAAATACAGTATAGTTTGATTTTAAATAGAAGATTACGCTAGATCTTTAAGCTAATTATAATATTATCAAAGAAAATCAAATACCATCCATTGATATATTGGATTCAAATGAAGAAATAAGGTAAGATTAGATGTCAGATATATGTCCTTTGTAAGAATTGCAATTAACCTGCCATAAAACTAAAGTGTACATCAGGAATTTCTGCTCATGTTAGGTTGGGCGCTAAAGGAAAATCAGAAATTTGGAAAAAAGGGAGGTGGTAAAAGAATTAGTAAGCATATTGTAGCACTTCTAGAGGGGTACTTTTTAGCAGGAAATTTAGATAAAAGTGATAGATATAGCGTACAGGAAATGTGAAATGAACTTACAAAATTAGTAGAGGAAGGTAGTTTAGAAGAAAATGACATTCCGAAAGTATCAACTATTCAAAATTGGATAGCCAGATATGCCGCTCAACATAAACAAAATATGGTATAATGAGCTAGACAGTCTGTGATTCATAGAAATGAATAATTTTAGTATTTTTTTTTTTTATTTTTTTTTATTGTTTATAACTTTAAAAAATATTTACTGGCATATAAATAATAATATTTTAATAAAAAATATCAAATTTGTGGTCGGTACACTTCTTGTAATTGAGTAAATATAGTGTTTTTAAAGGCTGGAATCTAGCATCGCTAAAGAAAAAATTTTTTAACTTATAAAAATTATTGATGTACCTGAATTCCCTCAGGTTTAAGCAATTGGTTACACTATTTTCAGCTGGGGTTGTAATACAAATTTGGCTAGTTATTTTTTAGGCAAAATCATCAATTTGTATAATATTGTAACCTTAAATGGTAAGGATATGTCGATCAAACTTGTGAAATTAATATACGATGATACAAATTTGTCAATCAATGTACTCCGGAATAATATTCTGTAACACTAAAAAAAAAAAATTCTGGGAAAATTAGCTCAAAAGCCATTTAAGGAATAATTAATTTGCAAAAATAATTCCCTGAAATGTATTAGTAGTTTTCACTGGTTCGGAGACAGATCACGAATTAAGCATAAAAGATAATTTAATATAACCAAAATAGTGAATAGTGAAATTATAATTTATAGTAAAACATATTTACAGTAATTTTATTTAACAAATAATTTTATTAAAAATAATACACTGGGTTTAATAAAAATTAATATTGAAAGATAATTAATACATTGAAAAAAAAACTAAAATTTATTAAAAAAAAATTTTTGTTTATATATTTATATAAAATTGTGAAATATAGTATAAAATTAACTGAAAGTAAAATTATTGTTAATGAAAATCTTTCAGAAATCAAAACATCTAGATATATATATTAGAAGTTAAGCAGATTCATCACATATAGTTAAATGTGTTAAAAAAGAAATCAAATTCATTCAATGTATTAAAATATAAAAAAGTAGCAGCTTCACAAGTATTTTATGTTAATAATATGGTACTTGAATCATGACTAGAATATTAATTAAAATGTATTTTTTAATTCAAAACTAATGTAGAACCTTATATAATTGCATGATCTCACTATAATCAGATTGGCGAACAATAACATTTTTATTCATCAAGGCTTAGTTGAAATGACTTTATTTTTACAATTGCATAATACGCAATATTTATTGTTCAAATTAATCCTCACGAGTGGAATAGTATTAGCTAATATTCTAAAAAATCTGATTTAATTCTTATTCACAGATCTGATTTGTCATGAATCAAGTCAGATCATATATTTTATAATCTGTGATTTGATCTGAATCAAAGAATTTGATCTATTTCAAATTGAATCAGTTCAGATCAACAATTCATTAAAATGGATCAGATTTTATTAATTTGAACGGATCTAGATCAGATCTAATTCAAAATTATTGCAAAATAATTTTTAATTAAAATAAAAAATATTTCGCAACATTTTTTATTAAAATATTTTTAATAATTTAAAATAAAAAATATTTTACATTTTTTATTAAAATAATTAAAAACTATTGTGAAATAGTTTTTTTACTTTATATTGCAAATAAAAAATATTTTGCAACATTTTTTATTTAAAATTATTAAAAAAGCATTTTGCAATATTTTTTATTAAAATCGTTAATTTATACCTATTTCCTTTATACATCTAATGCTAAAGAATTTTTTTTAAAAGAAAAATATAGAAAAATTAAACTTATTGTTAAATCAGAAAAAGTTATAATAACAATTACTATTCTTTTTTTAAAAATATTTGTTAATGAATTTTATAGAATTATTTGGCAATCACACTGCAACTTAATAATAAAATAGGAATGTACAAAAGGAATCAAGAAGCAAGACTTAGGGAAGAAGATACCAGCACATTAATGTATTACATATGAACGAACTCCAACTTAACAAATAGAAGGTGATACATATGATTTAAAGGGAAGGAAAATTCTTAAACATAATGAATAATGGTCAATTGCTTTTGAAAAAACTAGACAATATATAGACCAATATATCAGAGAAGGAAATAGGGTGATTTGAAAGGTATATAATAATATCAAAATATATAAATACAATATAATTTTTCTTTTTGTTTAGAGGGTAGTGAAAGCACATACTGAAGTCATATAATAATAATGATTCTATATAACCTAATAGCTATTATGGAAGGATATAGGTGAATTTTATATTGATGATGGTAGGACATAGAAGCAATCTATAGAATGGGGAACTGGTTCAAAGTTTTAATAGATTAGTTATACACTTAGTAGACATTCCTGTACTTTCATCTGTACTTTCATATAACTAATAAACTCATATCTTGCAAAAAAAAAAAAAAAAAATTTATTTTATGATTAATAAAATGTTTAATTTCAGTTTTAATTATTTTAAACTGGTAAAATTGAGTAAAACTTTAAAACTTAATAAAACTCTTTTTTTTTGATAAAGTTAAAAAATTTATATACTTTAATGGTAAGTATTTTTTAGATGATTTCTATTTATACACTATGTGTTTGAACACAATTTCCAAAAAAAGTAAATTTTTATGCTGATCATTTAATATTAAAATTTAAGCAAAAAAAAGATTGTTAAATAACTCAAAAATAACATTCAAAACCATATATGACATATAAAGTAAACTTGCAGAACAGACCAAAATACACCTAATAAACATTTCTTTTAAAGATTTATTTATTAGAATTTTTTTTACAAAATTTTTTTTATCGAATCACGTGATATGTGTTTTAAACACTAGTGTACATTAAGAAATTTTCTATTTTTTATATGTATATTATAAATATTATAAAAATTTTAATTTTGCTTTTATATTTTTATTTTCAGAATAGACTTAAAAGAGTTAAAAAAGTTAATGTTTACCAATTTTACTTACAATTTGGAATTGAATTTGAGTTTCAAAAATCTTTTAATATTGAAAGCTTTTTTTTTTTATTTACTTGAAAGCTAATATTTTATTATATAAATTTATCAAAAGTATATCAATGCTATATAATGTATTATATATATTAAAAAACAAACATTTTCTTGGCAAAAGTGATTGGCATGATAAATCAGTCTTGGAAATCTGGTGACTTTACATACTGATTATAGGAAATATAGTATTTTAGAAGTACAGTTTTTAAAATAATGGTAGTAGTAAAAATAATATTATTTTGAAAATAAATCAGCATTTAATATTTGTAAAAATTTATCCTAATAAAGCAGGTGTTAAGAGATTATTAAAATCCTATGCCTTTGAAAATAGTTAGCTTTTACGTACATAACTTTATTTTCGATTTATCACGTGCGATCTCGTTATACAGATCACCAGCAGGATAACGAGAAAATGGAAAAATTCAGTATCAGAAATCATACTTTGACGCTACAAGTTAAATATGTAATTTCATTCCTCTTTCAGAATATATATAAAAAAAAATTTTAATATTTAATTCTAATTTTTTTTTATAAAACTGACCATTATTTTCGCCGAGGTCTGTACAAAAAAAATTTCGAGGGAAATTCTCAAAAAACTTCTGGATAAACCTAAACCTGAAACATTCTTACTGCTGCTACAATATCATTAATTTAAAATTGGTTTACATATTTTGTACAATATAATAAGATATATTCTCACTAGTTAATGGTTATTTTATATCCGTAAACGGTGGATCTCACGGTTTCGCATCCATGATCCTCTTTAAACATTGGACTCATGATTTCTTTAAAAATTTTCTCAACTTTCCACTGTAAATTTTTTGCTTCTTCGAAAAATTCCATGTCCTTATGTGCTAGATCTGGTAGGTTATGAGTAAAAAAAACCAATATTTGTCCATTAATAGGATCAAGACATTCTTTACATGTTTTTAAAAGTGCTTTGTGTTGAGAATGATTAAATATTAGATCAGATAATATTATAAGATCATATAAATTGGATGTTTTTTCCGATTTTGAAATCGCGTTTAGTAAAGGATATGTATCTTTGCCCCATATATACCCCTGAAAATTAATAATGTATAAAATTAATTATAAGTACTTTAAATCAAATTAACAAACAGAATCATAATTACCAAAACTCTTATATTATCCGTACAAATATCTGTGCTCAAATTCGTATTTACGTTATGTCGAATATTATCTATTAAATCATCGTCCGGATAATCCGTAATAACAACCTTTGAAGAACAAAAAAAACTAAATTAATAAATAATATCCAATAATTTCACTTAATTTACTTCTCTTTAGTATACCTTTTCTGCTCCATTTACGGCTGCTATTAATGAAGGTAATGCTCCACCTGCACCGAGTTCTAAAACTTTCTTTCCTTTTACCAATTCTTTATGTTCGTCTAAATACCATGCAAAACATTTGCCTGCGTTCCATAATAAATGTGCCCATAATGGATGTGATCCAACTAATCTTATATTTAAAGTCTTGAAATTATCTATTCAAAGAATGCATTAATATGTAAGTTCTTTTTTTTACTTTTATCTCTATTTTAACTAGCTTGATAATTTAATTTGTACCAGACTGCAATAAATGTTCGTCTTTACGTGAAAACGTTTGAAAAGTTGGTTTTGGTTGAGGTGGTAGATATCCTTCAGGTTCCTTATTAATATCAAATAAATGTTATTCTTAAATATTTTGTTATTTGACCAACGAATAAAAAGAACCAAACCTCAAAAATTGAAAGGTCTTGTTCGTCTAATTGTAACTGCTCTTCGGAATTATCGAAAGTCATTGTCGATATAAAAAAAAAAAAATTGTCCAACATTTGATGCATTTGATGCATTTGATGCATTTGATGGTCCAAAATTAACTGACTAAAAATTTTTCTTCTAAATTACTAAAATATTATTTACATATATATATTAAATATGTACAATGAATCTTAAATAATCTAATAATTAAACTAAAAAAATTGGTATATCTAATTACCACTTTTTAATCTAACTACTTCTCTTTTCTTCTTATTTTTACCTTATTAAAGAGCTAAGTTTTGCATTGAGAGTACTAACTCTCTGTGTATTTGGTTAGATGCTAAGTTTATTCTAATAACAACTTTATAGCATAATTTTGGCTGATTTTTAATACATAATTTGAAAATCTAACTTATTGCTATAGTAATATTATAGTAATATTACTGTAAAACTGGTGAAAATGTCAGAAAAGTTCCATACAAATCAACTTAAATGTTGAATTATACCATTACAAAGTTTTGGCAGAAATTATAGAATAGTAATGCTGACTAAAATTGACTGAAATTATACTATCTTCATTTTTACCATTACTTTGAGTATTTTAAATTAGAATAACTAGAATGGCAAGGTCTAATTATAAGCATACTAATTTTAAATGTTTTTATAAGCATTTATTTGAATAATTATTAGATACTTGTTATTTAGATAAATTTTTTAAGTAGATCAAATAAACAGATTTATTTGTAAAATATCAAAAATTAAAATGTTATTATTTTTTATTAACCAATAAGAATTTTGCTAATTTGCCTTCTGGGGTAAATAACTGAGGTTAAAATTAGCCCTGTTCATTTCTAGATCAGACTGGATTGATCGCAAATTTGTACCCCAAAATAATTGGTTACTGATGCAGTCAGCGGTCAGTCAAGCCGATCTACAAAAATAGGTGTTTTTCCCTGATCGATTTTATAATAAACATAATAAACAACAACTACGTGTTTTTGCCCTATAAGCTATTATGGATATATAACCAATCCGATCAATCAAAAATTGTGCTCAATTGTAACTATGATCTGATTGGTTATACATTTTTTCAGTCAATCCGATACGATCTAGAAATGAACAGGGCTAGTATATTTAACTAAGTTCGGAGTTCCTGCTGCGATTGGTGGTCCCAGAAAACATCAGACACTGGGATAGTTACTGCGAAGTTACTCAAGCCTGGGCGATTACAACCGGTAGCTAGATTATTGGTGAATTGTACAGTCCCAAAATCCCACTATAATATTGCAAATTTATATTTTTAAGCTCTAAGATGCTTAGTCACAGGAAATACTAACAGTGGATCAATCTTACATCTAGAAAAGAAACTCCGGCTAATCTTGGATTCGTTGATGGAATACTTCCTACTGGTGCTGGCACTTGTCGAGCCCATAACATCGCCTAATATCAAAAAGAAACTAAGAGATGAAATTATAAAAATAAAGCAGGTAGGTAGACATACCGTCAAGGCCTGATCATTTGTTCCTTTCTGTTTATATGAATTTTTATTCTGAATACACTTCGTACGTATTGTTGAAGCAACCATTTATCGCATTTTTTCAATCAAATAAGCTATATCTTCACATACGGCTAGCTCAACAATGATTCGCACGTGTGGGTTATCTTATGTGAACATATTAACACTGATAAAATAGCACAAAATAAAATGTGATAATATATTATTAGAGTTAATGTACATTTGCATCACTGGGAGGAGGCCCGGGATTCAAAGGTTCTTGAATAAGATTTATATTCGGACAAATAGCAATATCTGCCGCCATTTTTACTCTGACACCAGAAGGATCGAAATAAGCTGTAGAAAAAAATGTAAAATGTTATTATGATTCAAAGATCAAGTAAAACTAGAGCTGGGAATTCTTACGTGATCGAAGTATATCTATTGGTGGATCATCATCAACGCCACCGTTTGGAACATTAAAGTATTTAAATAACCGTATCATAATGGCTTCGTGCTCAGAGATTATCATACCAACGATATATACGTCTCCATTTTTCCAGCAAAATTTATATCCGGTTGAACTTGAACCAGTTTTTTCAAGAAAAGTGTTATAAGCTTCCTCCGAAACTCTTGAACAATCTGAACGGTAACCTGCAACCATATAATGAGTCAACACTGGGGTCTCAAGAGCCATAGTGAAAAGTGCTCACTCATTTTCTTTTGGAATCTTACCGGGTAGTTCAGGTTAAGGTTGGTTGCCGTAAGTAACGATTATTATATATCAAATTACAACCTTTAGCGCTTGTAATATTATAAACGTAAGCTGTAAATTGGCTGTAAATACCACACTATTGTGGTTAGCTAAAAGATGGTAATTCTAATTTACAACCATTATCGTTATATTTACCTGACTTTTGGACTTTCAACTATTTACGGAGACCAACACTAGTTCGGTAATGGAACTTATTTAAAATTCGCCTTACTATTGAAGACATTTTGAAAGTTTCGTGAAAAATATATAAGGGACAAAATCGATGATGAAATAGATTGATCTGTATTTTAAGAACGATTGTTAAAAGATTTCCTTAAATCGGTGAAATAAAGGATATTTATAAGAACGATTGTCGCACAGAATTAGTAATAATCACATGATATCAGACTACAATTCTAGTTCCAAAGAATTGCACAAAAATTTGGCACTAATTTTCATAAATACTGTACTGTACATATAATATTCTCGGTAATATTATCTCACCGTTGCATTCTTCAGAGTCAGGATCATTGGACAGATTTTTAGGATTGATAAAGTTTTGGACAACTTCCCAACGCTGTTAATTATTTATCAAAAGCCTATAAGGATCAGCATTTAAGTTTTCGAAAAAATCTTCACGTTTAACTTTAGGATAAACCCAAACCATTCCAAAAAGTCGAATAAAAGTTTCTAAATTTACAGCGGTAGCTGAAATTTAAATGCGGCATCTGAAATTCTGGATAATATCTTATAAATTTATAATTCTTTGAAACAAATTAACTAAATGGCGATATCCCATAGCTGATAATAATCTTAATGATACCTTATTCGGTAACATTTATAACTCTAAATTATCGGACTTTAAAAAAGTTAAGATCGATTTATATAAACGAATTCAAGTTAAGTAGTATTATTTAATATTCATATGATTATGTTAGTACAAATTCGTTGTTGCTGTTAATGCTTAAGATCTCGCGGCTTACGTTATTATGCAATTATTATCGTATATCAGTCGTCTTGTTCTTATTAGAAGCATGTGATACACGAATAAAATCTTTTAAAGGAGGCCTTATTAATTTTTTTAACAGTAAAAGGAAGTGCTTTGAATGATCCAAATTTTGTTAAAAGATATTGTGTAACTTGTGTTCTTATTATGAAAATCCATTCTCAGAATCTTGCCTTTGACAATGACTTTCGTAAATATATTGTATTGTGATACTTTATAATAAATGAAAAAGGAAAGAAACGTGTGAAATTTTTAAATAGACAATTTATTCAATAATGTATCTGTAAAGTCTAAGTAATATCAAATATATTAGAAATCATATAGACTATAAATCTTAAATTTATTATCATTAGTAATAAGTTCCAAACACTCACATGAGCTATTATTATTACTGTATTTTCACTCTTGGTTACGTTTAAAATATTTGATCCAAAATATCAATTATACATGATTTAACGGCTGCATTATATAAAGATAAAAAAGTAAAATAGTTATGAAATTTATTAATAATATATACATTTTATTTATATTTAAAATTTTAATTATGAATATAGATAACTGATTCGAATTCAAATTACAGTATATAATTGTTGATAACGTTTTTGTAATGAAATCAGTAGTGATTTCCGCAATAATATTAGAATCATATCGTAAGAAATTTTATAGAATGATATACAGTATCAATTATATCATGTAAATGATAAAGACAAAGACGTTAGCTTTAATAGCACAAAAATAGGGAGAGATCAGATAATAAAAAGATTTTGTTCTAATTCTTAATAAGGTGCATTACAAATTGGAGAATAAGTAGATTGAATTATTGAAAAACCAAAAAAGAATGATTTAATGATTGGGGTGATGAGTGGTAGTAGTTGTTTGATATGGTAAGTTAATTGTGGGGTATGCCTTAGATTGGAATATTTCATAGTAAAAATGATCGACTTCAATAGATCTAACGATTTTACATTATAAAAAGATAAAAAAAAAAGTAAATAGTTACGAAAATTATTAATGATGTATATATTTTATTATATTAATTTTTTATTTATTATGAATATAGATAGTTGACTCGAATTCAAATTACAGTATAATAATGATTGATAACGTTTTTGTAATAAAATCGGTAGTGAATTCCGCAATAATTTTAGCATCATATCGTAAGAGACTTTGTAGAATGATATACAGTATCAATTTATATCATGTAAACGATAAAGACAAGGAAGTTTAAAGGAATTATATTAAAAAGCTGGTAGCTTTAATAGCACATTAAAAAAAGAGAGATCAAACAAAAAAAGATTTTGTTCTAATTCTTAATAAGGTGCATTACAAATTGGGGAATAAAGTAGATTGAATAATTATTGAAAAACCAAAAAAGAATGATTTAATGATAGGAGTGATGGGTGGTAGTAGTTGTTTAATATGGTAAGTTAATTGTGGGGTAATGCCTTAGATTGGAACATTTCATAGTAAAAATGATCGACTTAAATCAAAATGAATAGATCTAACGATTACATTATAAAAAGATAAAAAAAAAGTAAAATAGTTACGAAATTAATTAATGATGTATATATTTTATTATATTAATTTTTTATTTATTATGAATATAGATAGTTGACTCGAATTCAAATTACAGTATAATAATGATTGATAACGTTTTTGTAATGAAATCAGTAGTGAATTCCGCAATAATTTTAGCATCATATCGTAAGAGACTTTGTAGAATGATATACAGTATCAATTTATATCATGTTAAACGATAAAGACAAGGGAAGTTTAAAGGAATTATATTAAAAAGCATGGTAGCTTTAATAGCACATTAAAAAAGAGAGATCAAATGGTAAAAAGATTTTGTTCTAATTCTTAATAAGGTGCATTACAAATTGGAGAATAAAGTAGATTGTAATTATTGAAAAACCAAAAAGGAATGATTTAACGGTAGGGGTAGAAGTTGTTTAATATGGTTAGTCAATTGTGGGGTAATGCCTTAGAATGGAACATATAGTAAAAATGATCGACTTAAATATATATATATATATATATATATATATATTAAATCAGAATGAATATGGATAGGATTTCCCACGAATGCGTCCCAAATGCATGGTAGAAAAATGAGAAATTTGAAACGTACGGTACTCGTTCATCATGTGCGTGTGAAATTAGTAGCAACTATGATAAGTAAGAGATTGGCAAAATTATTCTTTCTTTGAAGTGATAATGGAGAACTTTTTACTACGAGACAGAGATTCGTCGTAATGAATATATACTTTGTATAATTATTATTATACTGTAACTTAAAGTATCGATTAGCATTGCGGCAAGTGCATGGTCAAAGGCATGGAATAGCTGTTGCTTAATTTCGGCAACTGTAGCAAAAAACATAGCATACTGTGAAGTTCTCGTAACATTTCGAACGAGGCTAAGCTACAACTAATATTATAATAATTATTAAAAGTCTAAATAATAAATATCACATTCTTTTTAATAATTTTTAATAAATATAAATTTAAGATCACTTTCTTTTATAAGAAATGAAATTATATATGAATTCCCGATAATTTTTTAAATTACATATTAACTTAAAGAATTCGTCTAATTTGCTGTACGCTTGTACCACATTGTTTCACACATCACAAATGAATTTGCCCATACTTAAATATTTTCTTATAAGATTTACATAATTTATAAATTGTTTATTGTCTACAATGACACTTCATAGTTAGAAAAATTAAGTACAAAGTGGATATTTGCGGAAATACTCTTACCCGAGAATTGAATTTATCACCTTTCGAAAACTAGATTTCTAGATTTACAATTCAGTAACTTTTAATATTATTAGTGAAAACCTTATTATTACATGTTTATACTGTACATGCTAAGATCATTCTTTATCGTCAACTTTTTTTTTATTTTCAAAAAAAAAAAAAAAGAAAAAATAGTTATACAAATATTTTTCACTAATCTAATTCTTTTAAAATACTGTAGATCGTCTCATGCCTGAAACGAAACGTAGGACATTAGTGTATTTTCAAGAGTTATTACGTGAGTTTTCGATCGTCACACCTATACGGCTAAACACGTCTGATTATCATAATATATCAGTAAGATGGAATTATGTTTTCACTTAAGCATAAATGAGATTATCCAAAGACACATGAAAATTTCAAAATTTATTTAAAATATGTTGAAGTTTTTTTTACATATTACGTATTTAGAGAGTGAGGGCTAAAAGATATCTAAGATATCTTGTATGGTGAAGTATGAAAATTTAGAAAAAAGGATTAGCGTCCAGTATAATCGGGCTAAATACACAATCACGTGTATCCGTCCAGTCATAAATAATCACGTGATTAATGGCGGAAACACAAAGTTCGTCCAATCTGTCAGTTTAGTATAATAAATTAATAATATATTCATAACTCTATTTACTCAAAAAACCCAAAAAAAAAATTCATCTATTTTAAAAAGATGAAACAAATTGTAATTATGGGCTGATTTGCAGATTGAATTTTATTGGATTTGATGGTTTTAGAAATTCAAATTCAGCCCAATATTTTCTTTTTTCACTAAATGATTTATTAGTAATATTCAATAACGAAAATTGCAAAAATTTTTTTTTCGGTGTAACACGTTAAACACTGAGTATCTACACTTTTACAGTATAGTCATAAAAATATTGTTTTAGTTTATCCAGCTCGCAGCGGTTTATTTACTTTTCGTGGAAGTTTAAAAGTCATTATGATTCTTTTTTCTTTTTTTTTATTGTTATAAATTGACAATACATTTTTTTTTTCTTTTCTTTTTCTTTTCTTTTTTCGAATTTCTATTCGTGGTGAGATCAATGCAACACGCTGATCAGTACGTTCATAGTCTCATATTGAATTAGTGGGAAAATGTTTTGATTGAATTTTTTTTGATTCTAAATTCAAGTCTTAATTTATTAATTACAATGAATTTCTAAATACAAAGCATTTATTAAAATTTCCTATAAGACATTAGTAAAGAAATATAGAGATATTTATTTAGATCTATTTTTTTATTTATTTGTTTTTGCCACATTTTTTATTTACTTTTTTTACTCGTACAATGTTTTCATTTCCATTCATTTAATTCATTCAGACTCGCCCATCAATGAAAAATGAAAAAAAAAAAAATGAAAAAAGTTTTGAAATAAAAGATGTCAATATAAGCGGAAAACGCCGAATATGTTATGAATGCACAGTACGGAGTTATATATATAAGTATATTTTGTTATCCGATAAAATTCATTTTGATGTCGATCACGTTTTAAGTTAAATAACATTTCATTGGATGATGCAATGCGACGCGAATGAATGCAAATGCAAATGCAAGCAGTACATACAGTAAATGACGATTTATAACATTTTTAGTGTTACAAACTTGGATTAAAAAAGATAAAAAAAGTATCATTTTGTATGATTGTATCAAAAAAAAATTGTTATTTATATACAAATAAATAAATAAATAAATTCACTTCGATTTTTCGAAAAAAAGACTATATATTATATAATTACTATATATTACTATATATATATTACTATATATTGCATATTAACACATATATTATTTTTGATTATTTGGATTTGACTTTTGACTACTTTTGACTTTAGTGACTTTTTTTAGTGACTTTAGTAACAAATTGTTGTTAAACAATTAAAATAATAATAATATACAAAGTGTATATAAAACAACAAATAGTTTACATATACATTACGTTTTAAAAAAAACGTGTTTTATTAATATGGTTTAATGTTATCTTTTTTTTTAATTTTTTTAATGTGATTTTAATGTCATTAAACATTAAATTTTATTAATAAATCATTTTTATTTATTTATTTTTTTGTTTTTATTTATTTTTTATTTATTTTTAATTTTTTTTTTTTATTTTTATTTATTTTTTAGAAATTTTTTTTTATTTTTACTTTTTTATTTTTATTTTTATTTGATATTTAATATTTGATAATTAGATTATTTTGATAAGGGAGGTCGAACTGCGAGAATATTTTTCTTTAGAATAATATTTTGGGTATAATTTTGTTCTAATAAATCATCAAATAAAAGTTAGAACCATTTTTTCTTTTTTTCACGAATAAAAAAAAAATAAAAATTATTAAATAAAAAGTTAGAACCTTTTCTTCTTTTTTTTTCACGAATAAAAAAAATAAATCATCAAATAAAAGTTAGAACCATTTTTTCTTTTTTTCACGAATAAAAAAATAAAAATTATTAAATAAAAAGTTAGAACCTTTTCTTCTTTTTTTTTCACGAATAAAAAAATAAATCATCAAATAAAAGTTAGAACCAATTTTTCTTTTTTTCACGAATAAAAAAAAATAAAAATTATTAAATAAAAAGTTAGAACCTTTTCTTCTTTTTTTTCACAAATAAAAAAATAAAATCATCAAATAAAAGTTAGAACTTTTTATTTCTTTTTTTTCACGAGTAAAAAAATAAATCATCAAATAAAAGTTAGAACTTTTTATTTCCTTTTTTTCACGAATAAAAAAAATAAAATCATTAAATAAAAAGTTAGAACTTTTTTTCTTTTTTTCACGAATAAAAAAATTTTTCGCTTTTACTATTTTATAACAAATAAAATAAAATAAAATAAATTTATCTTTATTTATTTATTTATTTTATATTTTATATTTATTTATTTATTTTTATTTTATTTTATTTATTTTATTTTATCATTATTTTTAATTTTTTTTTGATCGGGTAAACTTATGAAAATTATAGAAGTTTAGAAAAAAAAAAGTGACGATAAAACTATAAACTAATAAAACGATAAGCCGCGATAACAAAAATACATTGTATATCAGATAACTATCAAATATTCATCTTATTAGAAATAGAGAGAACCTAGGAAAAAGTGATTATCTTTTACTTTTTACTTATTTGAAAGGATCAAAATAAACAAAAGATTATTATTGTTTAAAATATGGATTATTTAAATAATGTTTTATTTAAAATGGGTTATTTAAAATGGATTATTTGGATTTATTTGGATTATTTAAAAAATATTAAATCGGTAAACCTTTCCCAATGATATTTTACGATAGAAAATACAATGAACTAAATAAAATAAGATGACAAAATAAAATAAATAAAATAGATGTCAAAATAAAATAAATAAAATAGATGTCAAAATAAAATAAAATAAATAAATAATAAAAATAAAATAATAAAATAAAATAAAATCAAAATATAAAATTAAATCAAAATATAAAATAAAATAAATTAATAATAATAATAATATCATTAATAATATTAGATATTATTATTATTAAATCTATCGATATCAATCAAATCGTTAAAATCCAAATCCCTTAAATCATTTCATTAAGAAAAAACAAGGATTTACGATTTATTGAGATTTTCGAAAGAATTAAAAATTCTTTTTAATAAAGATTTTCTTATAATTGTTAATCGTTCGTTTTAAAGACCCATTTTAATTATAGAAATTACTTCGATAATTCTAATAAGGGAACTGAATAATGTTAAATATGTTAAATATGTTAATTATAAATCACATAATATACATATTAATATACACAAATATATACATATATATCCATAAATATACAAAATACATTATAATATATCATAATACAATTAATATATCATAATATACATAATATAAAATCATATAAATCATAAATTCCCGAGACCGGGACCGAGTTTTAAGGATAAAAATGTTAATCTTTTAAAGTACAGTATATCTTTACCCCTTTTGAAAATCACTTGTAATCGGATGAGGAGTGACGGAGTTACGACTAACGTACAGTCCATAAATAAATGATTTTCCAACAATTTGGTAACCAATAAATTAATATTGTATATTTTACTTCTTCTTCATCCAAAAAAAAATTTATTATATTATTAAATGTTTCACCACATAAAAGAATAATCGATGGCGATGGTTATTTTTCATTATGCAAAGTATATTTAAAATCGAATCATCATCGACGATTCTTGTAAGAGAAGAGAATTTTTTTTTTTTTTACTAAACGCCATTATGTTATACCATAAATATTATTATAATAAAATTTAAGTACTAATCTAAATTTAGATGATAAAATATCCAATTATTAAGCTGGAGATTTCCCAAAAAGGTTTCTTTGAAAAAAAAAAAAAATAATTTTTTAATATTACCTTTTTAAACCCTAAAAAAAAAAAAAAACTTTTTTCGTACTAAAATAATTTTTTTTTTTTTATATATATATATATATTTCGTTAAAAGTATTATTATTAAAAATAAGGGTTAAATTGATTTTTTAGCGTGTAAAAAAAAAATTTTATTTTATTAACGATGATCGACTAAATAATTGATTGTATTTTTTTTTTTTTTTTATTAATAACTTAACCGTTTAATTTTAAAGTTTTTATATATTAGTACACCAAAAACAATAACAACTTTATATATTAGTTATACAATTTGTAATTGATAAATAAATATGGAAAACTAGAAGAAAAAACATATAAAAAATAATATAAATACAGAATCCTTTTTTTTTTTTTTTTATTATTTTTTAATATTTCTTTTGCTTTTGTTTTTTCCTCAAATAATTGAACAATTACAAAATAAAAAATTTTTTTTTTTTTTTTTTTTTTTTTTTTTTTTTTTTCTTTTTTTTTTTTTTTTTTTTTTTTTTTTTTTTTTTTTTTTTTTCCTCAAATAATTTAAAAATTAAAAAAAAAAAAATTTTTTTTTTTTTTTTTTTTTTTTGTTCTCTTTCTCGTTATTCTCGTTTTTTTTATATATATACAGTATATATACAATATAAGTATATTAATATTTAAAATACGTATATAATTCCTTTTTTTTTCTCGTTTGAACTTTACTTGTTACTCAAAAAAAAAAAAAAATTTTTTTTTTTTTTTTTTTTAAATAAAAAAAAAAAAAACCCCTAAAAAAAATTTTTTAAAAAAAAAAAAATGAAAAAAAAAAATTTTTT
>QZLH01000175.1:19878-59795 GCA_003833135.1 Oehlia diaphana | reverse complement strand
TTAAAATTTTATCACAAAGAAATAAAAAATCATATGACGATCAATTTTATTCACATCAGCTGACATTGATCTATTATTTTTGTGCACCTGGTGATTTGTACTTACACGATAAAGTTGGTTTTTTTGATGAAAAAGCCAAATTCCAGAAATTGGCGCATATGTTAACCATTATTATTGTAAGATTGCATTATATATATATATATATATATTTCAAAGCAGTTAAATTAATTGATTTTAAAAATTTTAAGTAATTTACTGTATAAGGTTTGATTAATATTTCAACTTTTTTTTAAAAAGATAATTACTTTTTTTTTATTTTATTAAATGGTTTTTTAAATAAAAATTATTATAAAAAAGATTAAATTACTTTTATTAAATAGTTACATTCTATTAATTTTTATATATATTTGCTGTATCTTTTTCATAAAATTTTTTAAATACCTTTAGTTTTATTTATATTGATAATATTATTAATTTTTTTTATAGTAATGTATGGATTCAGAACAGAAATCTTCTTTACCTTATATACATATCTAATAAAAAGTATTTATACTTAATATTTATTTAAAATATACTTGATTTTCTTTAAAATATATTTAATTTTTTTATTTATACTTAAAATATACTAAAAGTTAATTAAATTATAATTAATATATATACTTAAATTATATTTAATTCCATTTCAGTATATTTAAAGCATATTTATAAAATAAGTATATTTTAAGTATATTATTGTATACTTCAATTATAATTAAATTATGGATTTTATAATTTATCACGCCAGAGAATTAAAAAATCTATTTTTCACACCCTAGTTAAATGTCACGTGTTTTAATTTTGCCTGGAATTACGTAATTTTTCCCAGGATGCAGGTGCGATATTCAGAAACAAGACCCTTAAATTATATTTAATTTTTTCCATTTCAGTATATGTTTTAAGTATAAGATAAAATTTAAGTATATTTTAAATATATTTTAAATACTCAATAAAAAATCGTTCAAAAATATTATGATAAGATTTACTATAAGTTTATACTCGTGAGAAATCAAGTAGTGAATACCTAAAAAATAACATTTTTTTGATTCGATACGCACATGTGCTAGATATTGCGTGACGAATAGATTTACCGTATAATGAAATACGGAGGGTGTGACACTGGCGAAAGATCCAAAATTCTGCATCATAAAAGTTTAGTGTGCCAGCATTACAGATCCATCACTTCAATTTTATTGGTATTCACTATTATGAAAATAACCAGCACTATATAAATGTTAGCTAGATAGATAAGTAATTTAATATTGTATACCTGGAGTAAATTCTTGTTTATTATCAGTTGTTGCTTGTTAACGATCACCATGAATTAATTTCAAATTGTAATTGAATTATTTTTCTTCGAGTATCAATTATTGTGTCAACTCGTTATTTACGAATTTCTTGCCATGATTTAATTGATATTCAACAATTAAGAAAATAATAATTTGTACAAAATAAATAATAAATAAATTATAAAACTAACGTAATAGTGATGATTACGGGATATTATCTAAAGAGTTGTAATTTGAATATCGTGATCTATTATTACTTAAACCAAAAAATGCTCTCATTCTACGACCGTAAATAATAACTTGGATTACGATTATAAAGTCTACACTTAATTGTACAATACCACAAAGAATGAATTGTACTGGTGTATGATAATATATATAATAAAATGTTTTAAATGAATCTCCACAGACCCATGTTAAAATGATCCATTTACTTCATTAAAGATTAAAAATGTAAAAAAATGTAAGAAAATGTGAAAGTGAGGCAAATATAAAAAAAATAAATTTCAGAAAAGGTGTCTTACCTGAATCCTGATACAGAGTGCCTCTTAAAATTTTCCCAAGCTTGGGGCATCGGAACAGTACTTTCGATTCCGAGTGACTTTATAGATCAAAAATTTAGAATCGAGAATTGATTTGATTTGAAATAACATTTAAACTACAATTTACCAGAAAACCCAAAGTTTCAACGAACCATGTTTGTTTATAAAACATGAATTGAAATAATCCCAATATTCCAGACAACGTAATCAAGAAGATTAAATAAGATTTATAAGTGTACCAATTCCAAAACCATCGCCGATTTGGTGTTGGTGAGATTGGAAATCGATATTTAAGAAATTCATGTAATAAAACAAGCTGAACAGCTATCATCAAAAAACTTTGATAAAGAAGTACTTCTGCAAACCTTTTCCCAACCCTATTAAAACCAAAATAATTTAAAGACAGTTTAAATATTAAGAAAATAAAAACATACAAACCTACCAAAAGTGAACACGAATAATACTACTAACTAATAATACTCCTGTCGTATCTAATGAATATCCTGAACTTGATTTAGTCTGTCGAAATTTATTAATTTGATCAAAGTATCCTAATACAGGACCAACGATCATAGATATATCGAGTAGAGTATTAAATACATCACTAAGTTCTGGCATTTTGAAAAAAAAAGAATAAAAAGGTTACTAAAACTAAATAAATAACACTGTTTATATTTATTTATTTACATTTTCGAGCATGGCGGAAATTTGATGATCCGAGGTTGCATAATTACCGGCATGCATATTCAATAGTTCATGTGATTTCTAAGTCACGTTTCTGGATGACTCGTAATGTAAAAGGTCCAACACCCGACAGAATGATAACTAGGTAATGTTTTGTAAGTTATATTACTTAAATTGGTATTCTTAAGTAAAAATCTCCAGCGAAATTGGTAATCCAGGAACCTTCTTAATAAGATAGATACTTCTCTTCACTTTCGATTGCTCAATAAAAGTGTATTCTAAAGTCTAAACCCACCATACGCTTGGCACCAGTGATGTTATGAAGTTTATACAACGCGTTGAACGTTTACATTTTGGAGACGGAAATTTTCATATACTTGAAAAACTTAAATTGACTCTAGACTTAACTGGTCTCAAAGGTGATATTCTTGGAAACGCGCGAGATAAGCTTACGAGTAATTTTTTTTCGGGACTTTGATCACGTGATCGTGTTGGAATCCATTTTTTCTCTTTAATGTCTTACTAATGGCAAATATCGGAAGTTGATAATAAACATTACACAATTGTCGGTATTTTTATTGATAGATAATATTTATCTTATTTATTTTACTAGTTCAAACTTTAATGCAATTGCCCCAAGCATCTTGGTTACATGGGCCAGTAATGGAAAGGTTAAATCATCATTACGTTTAATATTGACATTGCCGAACAATATAGTTTAGATAATTTATTACACTGGTAAATTGAAATGCGTATACTTATTAGATTCTTATAGAACATTCCCAATCTAGGCTTATGCAAAAAACGTGAAGTACGTGCGATATTCATATTACGCGTGATTTTTATTACTTAACAATAAAAGTTATTTATCAGCCATCTTCATATATAGCATATATTAAAGGTCAGGTATGTGAACAAGTTAAAACTTTATATTTATATAAAATTATCATATTAACGGCAGACATGGAAAATACCAGAACCAGAAGAGAGAGAATTTATCAAATATCAAATTCTGTCAAATGTAAGCGTAAGAATAAACGGATTTTCTTTTGCGTAAATCTATAAAAATAATTATTTTTCTGTGAAACATTTGACTCTAAAAGTCAAGAAATTAACAGGGCAGAAGATATTTAAATTCTGGCATGTAAAAGTGAGTGCAAACAATGCTCTGGAACTTTTTAAAAAAAACGTCGAATTAGTTGTGAAGTATTCATGGAACCGTGAGATGATGAAATTATAGAAGACTTAGTGGCTAATTAATATACCTTATTTTGTACCGGCTAATGCTATATTTAATTGTGATTTTTCCTTGAGAATCTTGAATATGTTATGTGAACAGAAATTGAAAATAAAAAAGGCAATTTTAGAAATTATCCAGCCAAATACCCAATTATACTATTTTGTAACTTGGAAGTTTACCTGATGAATTTCCCATCCGGGAAATTTGGCTTGGAAATGACAATAGGAATTTCCCTAATGCAGGTCAGTGTAACTTCCTATTTGTAATATTTCAAAATATCAGAATATGCATGCAAATTTAAACACAAATCGCCAAATGCTTAATTACTAGCATAGTTAAATTTTTTCTTACGAATGATCCACTTGTAAAAAAAAAAATTATAAATACTCCAGTAAAGTTCGTATTATTCGTCCATCTTATTCTTAATATATTATTATATAAAAATAATATTAATGGCACCATGGCCGTCCTTACATACCTCAAATCCTTGACAGTCTCAACAGCACCGCTATTATTTTACCGTCATGCCAAATTCTGCGCTACTCACCAAGTTTCCGTTATAGTTATTGCCATTTTTATAGTTTTACCTTTATGTTATCCTGCTCTTAATGCCTATTATTTAAACCCTACCAGCGACGTCTCAGGTTTTTATTGGGAATTACCATCATCTCGCGTGCCTATTTCAAAGGCTAGTTTCAAACAAAAATGCGATTCTCAAGCTTCATTACGTGTAGAGAAAATTATTATTAAAACTAATGGTTTTAAAGATATTGAAAATCCTCACTCTAATTATGATACAAATGTTTTAGAAAAGAGTCTGTTATTGTGGACACACCAATTACAAGAAAGACTTGCAAATACTGTAGTAGTATATCCACCTAATAAAACTCCACTTATTTCGCGCCAAGAACCTGAAGAATATACTCTTTCTAATTTATGTTTTAAGCCAAACGGTGGAAGCCGTTGTCTGATTAATTCCCCTATTGAATTTTGGAATTACAATGCTGATTTACTTATGAACGATGATAGTATTTCAAAAACTCTTTCTAAGGCAGATAAACTTTCTTCGTTTAATATACCAATTCCTCTGGATTCGGTTTTTGGAAATCCTGTTTATGATAAGGTGACTGGAAGGATTATAGGTGCAGATTCTATCATTTTAACTTATTTTTTAGAAGATATGGGTAATTGTGCCGAAGGTCAAACTTTAGCTATATGGGATTTGCTTTTGAAACATGTAATGGATGCAAATGATACTTGTCATATTGGTGGTGAACGTATAAAGGCTTTTGATATAGATTTTAAGGAAGCGTCAAATCATATCGTATTTATTGTATGTGTTGGTTTATTTTGATAAAATAACAAAAATATTGAAATTAACATATTAGTTTACATATAGTTTAATCGTCATAAGGGATATTCGGCAGAAACTATCCTCCTTGCTCTGGAATATATTATTGCGTCCCTATATATATCACTTTCCCCTGGACGACTTAATTCTGTAAAGTCAAAATTTGGGTTGACATCATCAATTGTGGCCCAAATAATTGCTTCTTTGGTCGTTTCACTCAGTGTTTGTTCTCTTTTTGGTGTCACTTTGACACTTGGATCTTGGTATTTATTTTAATATCCTCTTTTAAAATTTTTAGCGTAATCTTATTAATAATCTTCTTTTCCAGGAAATTGTTGCCCTTTGTACTTGTAATTATCGGTGTTGAAAACTTATTTATTTTAACTAATGCGGTTACTTCAACTTCAATGGAATTAGATGTTAAAGAACGAGTTGGAAAAGGACTTGAAAAAGTTGGAGTTTCAATAACAAAAAATCTTTTTACCCGTCTTTTCGTTTTATTTATTATCTCAACAACAATAGATTTAGTTCAAGAATTTTGTATTTTCACTTCTGTGGCGATAATAATTGATTACCTGCTTCAAATGTCATTTTTCATCACTACATTGTCTATAGATCTTCGAAGATTAGAGGTAATGACTTGTAGATTTATTATATTCAATTGTTTCAATAATGGATGTTATTTATATATGTCATTGGTCTTTTTTGTTTATATAGATTTCTGATTTGTATAATCGACGAGTTGGCATACCATTGAATCCTAAAAAAACTCTTAATAATCATAACCCCAAATTGATCAATGGAGTAAAAGTTGGAACAAATTTTTCCAATAATGTTAGCAATGGGAGTTTGTTTATTTACTTGATGGTAAGCTAATGATAATTGAATTCAAATTTATAATATGAAATAAGTTAAAAAGAAAGACAATTTATTATCTTCCTAGATTGCTATTTCAATGACGACATTTATGTACCAAGCAAGCGGAGATTTTTCAAGCCTTTTACCATCGTTTAAGAGTGCTTTTAGTGATTCACTCGCGAATAAAAATACTGTCGACAAAATTTCCATCACAAATACTTTTTATGAAACCTCAACCGCTACTGATGCTGAGGCTTTCTGGAATGTTGTAAACCCGAAAAAGACGAATCAATATTTTGAAATAAGACATCCAAGGAAACTCACACTTTTGTGGACACTAGACCAGAAAAATAATCTAACAGAGTCGACGAAATCATCAGAACCATTCCCATTATTATTGGAAATAGCTGGAACGAAATTATCTGTTAGATCCATAATTAAAAAGGTTGTCTTGTATTTAAAAATTATTATAATTCCTGCATTTGTAATTATTTTTGCAATTTCATATTTGGTGAGCTTTTTGGTGCCTTCGGACCAAATCGGTAAGGGTACAGCATCTAGAAATGATAATGAAAATAAGATTTCTTTGCCGGCTCCTTCCTCTAGAAATTCCTCATTTATGACCACACCTCGAGTTGTTACATTACGCGGACGTCATTCTGCTGATGTTAGCTTACTTTGCGCCAATCCTAATGGCATGATTATTACTACTGCCAAAGACAAGCATATTACTTCATGGGATGGTAGACGAGGAGTTTCACTGAAAAAACTAGAGAGATACATGCGTAAATGTGATTCATGTAAATGTGGCATCACTGGAGGAATGAAGAAATGTATATCATGGCCTGTTAGAGCTATGTGTATGAGTGAGAAGATCGAATTGGCTGCTGCGGGATTTGAAGACGGTGTTGTAAGAGTTTGGGATATTGATTCTGGACAAGCTACATTTATTTTAAAGGACACCGTTGAAGACGTAGAATCGGTTGTGTCCTCAGTGAATGTATATACAGCGAAAGAACGTGTCACATGTTTACAATTCGTTGTTCCAACTTCTTCCTCTTCAATACCACAGACACCAACTTATGAAAAAGGATGTATGAATTTCTCGGTCAAACCAGCATCAACACAGCAAGCTCCATCTATGCTTCTCGCAACTTATCGCAATGGTTATTTTCGAGAATGGGATTTAGTTTCGGGTCTGATTGTTCATACTATAGCTACTAATCAAAAAGGTGGCATTAGTTATCTTTGTGTTGTCGACGATGGTGAGTTGGATTATAACCAGGATGATCTATGTGCTTTCACGGGTGCACGTGATGGATCGGTTAAATGTTGGATTCGAACGAGTTATTATTCCGAAAATGAATCTTCTACTGACCTTAATGAACTTCGTAAGAGTAGATGGAAGTCAACTTACACGATACCCGGTGAAACAGGAAATGCTATTACTTGTATAGCTGCTAAGGTAGTAAAAACTGAGAACAGTACCTACGGGATTGTTATTACAGGTACAGCAGATGGAGGTATAAGAGTATATGATTATTTTACTGGTAAACCTATAAATTCATTAAGTCGAGGTACGACATTAAGTCAAAAGGAAAAGGAACAATTATTATTACAAAGAAAATTGTTAATTCGGCAACAGAAATTAAATTATAGTAATAGGTCATTTTCAGGTTCATATGACTGTGATTCTGACGATTATGAAGATGAAGAAATTGAAGATACAGATGATTACGATGATGATTTTGATGATGATGAACTATCGCATCAAGATGCAATTACAAGTATAATAATTAATTTACTTAAACAGGAAAGTTGCCCTTGCGGTAATACAGAATATGGAGGTTTTTCAATAGTTACTTCTTCGGTAGATGAAAAAGTACACGTATGGCAATTAGTAAGGAATGTTATGGATTGTTCCTGTGTTGCATTACGGAATAATTCAAAAAATGGACCTGCTGGACGCCTTCAACAAAAAGATGTAGCTAAATGGGACGGTGTTATATCCTATTTTCCTAAATTTATTGGAAGAGTTAGTCAGCCTGGAGGGTCAGCAATTGTATTTATAAAGGAAAATATAGTTGGTGTAAGAAAAGCTAAACGTCTCTCAGGGTCGAAACATGTTCCTAGGTGTCATGGAGCAGAAGGAGAATGGGAAGTGTGGATGTTGGAAATTAATGATCCAAAAGTAATTGATTCTGCACAAGATGATCAAGAAAAGTCTGATGATGAAAGTTATGTAGCCGAATTATCAGTACAGACTATTCCTTTAGTTAATGAAGAAGATTTACTTACTGAGGAACAGTTAAAAAAGAAAAAAGTGGCTCTCCAAGTAGTTAAGAAACAAAGAGATAAAGAAAGTGCGGGAGAATTAAAAGGATTTGTTAGGAGGAGAAGAAATATATTAACTAATAATAGCAATAATGTTGTAGGATCAAATTTTGGACCTACATTCCCAATGTCGTCGTTACCTTCGAATATACATAACCATAATCATTCACATATCGATCATCATCATGAAGAAGCTATACAAGGTCAAGTAGTTGATTATCGACAAAGTAGTCAAAGAAGACGTAGTGCATTACATCGAGTATATCCAGATGAAAGACAATTATCACTGTTAGATGAAGAAAATGAAACGAACGAATTTTTACCCTTTGCTCACGTTAAACAAGTAGTTAAAATTGGTGAAGATGGTGTAGCAGTTGCGTATGGTAATTTTGTTAAAGTAGTTTTATTTGAATATTCGGACAATTACGAAATTGGTGACGGTGATTTAGACATTTAAAAATTTCAAAAATAATAAGAAAAAAAGAAGGGGTAATATTTAATTAAATTTCGCATTTCAACTTTTGTAAATAAAATCAGAGAAAATATATTATATATTATATGTAATTTTATTTTAAATCATTCGTTTATAAATAAATAAAATTGTGAACAACTATTGTTTATGTAATAAATGTCTTTAACTTTTAAATTTTGCAATATTGTAGTTCTATCACTATACATACAAAATAGCATAGACTATATACCAGATTTGTATCTCATAGTCGTGTTTATGGATAGTATACTGAAGACGCCGGGGCTTTTTTTTTTTTTATTTTATTGCTGGTCTTTGCATTGAGTTGGCCAAATTTTCTCAATATCCCAAGTAAAGTTATTTATAATTTCTTCGTCAATTTTGACAATTTTTCGAGACGAATGAGCCCCCGGTGTGGCGAAACTTTACCAATATTTACAACTATAAAAGACAAATTACATAATATTTTGCACAAATATTTGTAACAAATCTACATTGGCGGTCTACTATTACTACGTCCGTTACCACGTGCGTTACTACTTGCTGCAGCTTCTTTGGTTCTAGTTTTCTTCCTAACAGCAAGTGGAACATCTTCGGAATCGCGATCATCGATTTGATCTAGACTCTTCTTAGATCCAGCTGAGGATGATCCAGTAATTGTACTTGAGCTTGAAGTAGCACCACCTCTTGCTTGTGAACCTATAGCAGTAGAAACTCTGTTCACTTTAGAGGCTGTAGGCTTCTTTTTCTTTGTCTCTTTCTTTTCAGTTGCTTTTTTTGCTTCCTTTTGAGCTGCTTCAGCAAGCTTCCTTTGTCTTTTTTCTGCTTCTAATTGTGCTTTCTTCAGTCTTTTTTCTTCTGCATCGGCCTTTTTCTTTGCATCGCGCTGTTCTTGTTTTATACGCTTTTGCTCTTCCCTTTCTTGCTTTTCTCTTGCTTTTTCTTCCATCTTGATGCGTTTAGCATTTTCTTTCTCCACTAATGCGGCAGCATCTTTCTCTCTCTTGCGCTTCTTCTCTGCAAGAGCAGCTGCATTTTGGGCTGCAGTCTTAGGTGGTTGTCTCTTGGGTTGTGGAGGAATCTTACCAGTCGGAGGAACTTTTGGTCTATGGTTTCTTTGTTTCTGTGGCAAGCCGTCATCCTAATAATTAAATTTAAACTTTCAAAAATTTTATTCAATGACTAGAGAACTAAATAGATAGTTACTTACATCTACTAATTTGCCATTCTGCTCTTCCAATCGGTTGCGAAAATACTCAGTAAGCAACCCGATTACTTTTTCAGGATCAATGGGAGCGAATGGCGGTGGATTAGCATACCGGGATTCTGTACATTTAAAATAATTAATTAATAATAGTAAGAAAACCTTCTTCTCTTGTTCTGACCTACTTCTTTGGTTTGGTTCCTGTGCCTTCTTCTGAACAGGTTTAATTTTACTAGACCCCAGCAATAATTTAGTAGGAACTGAAAGATTTCCTAGACCAAGTTCTTTTAAACCAAAGAAATCATCTCCTAATTCAATCCCATCACCTAAACTGCCAGTCATAAATACATCCTCATTTTCTGGCAAATCTTCATTGTCAGTTCCGGTATTATCGGGTTGCTATTATAAATGAAAAATTAATACCATGGCAAAAAAAAAAAATTAGTTACGCAATGCAAATTATTATCAAGTATCTATATTACTTACACTCAGCGATTCTTTGTACGCAATCTCTAGGCGACGTTGTATATCTCTTAGTTTAGTGCCATATCGTTCAATATCATCTCGAACGTATGATTCAATATCTTTAACGGTTGGTACACCATTCTCGTACAAGGTCTTTTTAATAATTTCCTTTTTAAAATCAAAGATAAGTACGAGCTTATAACAAATAGCTAATAAGCCAGAAACAAAATATAAAATATTAATTTACTTCGGGAGTCTTTTTGTTGAAGACATCATCCATGTACGCCCTCATTGTTTTTCCAAGGTTTAGTAAATAATCCTGAGCAACTTCGGTTAATATATTAACAGCCATTGAAGAACCACCTAAAGAAATAATGGTTATGGTCAGTGTGATTAACAATTTTATATATAAATAAAAATAAAAAATAGCGTGCTTAATGTACTTTCAAAACCTGCGTGCTGTAGCAGCTTCACGACAACCCGTTGCAAGCATGCAAATCCAGCATCGCGGTTCATCACAAGTGGTGGCAAGTCTTTCGGATCTACTTGTGGTTGACCCTCGGTTGTCTTGTTTTCGGTTGTCGCAGCTTCGTTCACGCCGAAATGACCAAGCTAAATTGCAAAGAAAAAAATATTAAACCATTTTCATTTAATCGGAATTAACAACCAATTAAACATACCGGCAAGTTGTGTTTTGCCGCCAACAGCTTTGCATGAAGGAGACGCGTTTGTTTAAGTGTCTCTATATTACGCTCGATCATCGCGGCAGTACCACGGTTCGAAAATTGGAGCTGCGGATATTGGTCAAGCGTTGGTCTTTTTGCCTCTTGTCTATGTAATTACATACGTTAAAACAAATATATTCATGCATATGCATATACAATATTTACTTACTCTTTCCAGTACTCGGAATCAAACAACCTATCACGATCCGGATTATCGATTTCTGGATCCCACAACTCCGGCAAGAAAGGAGTATCCAAACCTTTTAGTATTTCTTGTAATTCCTTATCACACTCATCATCATCCATATCATTAGATAAGACAACAGGTATTTGTGGAGTCTCAATTGAGGTTTGTTCTTGAATCGGTTGTGGTTGCTCTATCATCTCGGGTTCTATATTAAGTATGAAAATAAGTCGTTTAACGATACGCACTTATAAATATGATTTAATAATTATCCAGAGGTAATCACCCCTTTCTTCAGCGGCGATTTCTTGCTCCACTTGGGCAGTAATAGCGACAGCATCGGCAGCGGCTCTTTTCATCATTTCTTCTTCTGTCTTTCTTTTCATTTCTTCGTTGTACTGCTCCCGAGTCTTGACGACAATTTCAGGAACGTTCTCAAGTAATTCATCAGTTTTTGCCCTCATCGCAATAGCACATTTCCTAAAGTAATTATCCTGAAACATAGAAAAGAAAATTAATCAAAAAAAGGGTAAGATTACTAAAGTAAAAAAATATATACCGGATCTGTGTTGTATGTGAGGCAGTTACTATAAATCAGTAAAAGATCGTCAGCAAATTCTTTCTTGGAGTTATATTGCCCATTCTTAAAGTTTTTTGTCACTTGGCTTAGATCCATCGGACGTTTGATTACTACGAATAAAAAAGAATCAATTAACAATTAATGAACGATAAACTAAGAATGCAAAAAATATTTACTTTTATAGTAGTCAGGAGCCTCTTTAGCTGCAACCTTTTTAAGAAATGGCGACGAGTATTCCTATATTGATTCACAAAATATAATGAAATTAATTTCATGTGTTTATTTTAGTCTCATTAATTAAAATCACATTTACCGAATATGCCTTCAGAGCGTTTAAAACGCTTTCTATTGCTTCATATAGTTCTGCGCGGCCTACATAATTCGGGTCGGCCTAAAGAAGTTTATTAAAATTAAAATTAGCGAATACTAATGTATTATAATTTTATATAGCCAAAAAATAACAATAAAATTAGAATCATACATATTTCGAACCCAAACTTCTAACTTCGGTTAAAGTATTGACTATCTCTTCATCCAACATTTTACTTGCACCTCGATTTTTCTCGATAGCTTCCACCAGATACTGAATTGGAAACGCAAATTAAACATCAAACTAAACATGAGAGTCCTAGATATTATGTCAAAATACTTACGCGCATCTTGGGGTCAGCTTTCAAGAATTGCTATATAGACGTAACAAATTAGAGACCTTTTGATACAAGAAAAAAATGCTCACTTGTTAATTTGAGAGAAACTTACCAACCCGCTTATCTTCGAACTTGAAGCTTGTTCTTGGATATCCATATTTCCTATATCTTCTTTAATTATGTATCGAGCAATTTTGTGGAAATGCTTTGAATTCGGAAGTGATTTTTTTTAATAACGTAAAATTTTCCATTCAATTCTGTTCAACTAAAGTGCTACTAAAATTACTTTGAAATTCTTCTTTCATATTATATAAATATTTTCATCACGTGACTTAAATAATGATTTTAAACTATACTGGCAATGATCGGTGAACAATAGAATACAATAATCACGTGCAAATTCAAAAGTACCAAATGTAAAAGGTGTAAAAGGAATCTTTGCCCGATTAATTTTTATATTCTAAAAGATTAAAAAGGAAGAGAAAACATCACACCGGGTCGGGTTCAACCCTTTGCAGTCATGAAAAACAAATTTTCATTTTAAATTGGCAAATAAATGATAAGTTTTAAATGTTTTTTATTAAATTAGGAATTAAAATTTATAGTGAGAATATTACAATAAGAGATTAATTTGTCTAATAAAAAAGATATATTTATTTACTACAAAGCATTTTAATATAAATTATGATACAAAAAAATTTTCCTATTCAGTCTTTAATAACGTTTATATTTAGATAAGTTCCTTTGTGCAAAACTTGAAGATCCAGATCTAATCAAATCAATTAGTAAATCCTAAATCCTACGGGAATGCCATTTGGATCTTCATGCAGGAATATTCAATTGGTGTCTAATACGCCCAACATCAAGAATCAAATTGATGTAGATGTGAACCCGTGAATAAATTGTGAAAAAGTATTATCTGAACGAGGGTTAAATACTTACTAGAATTTGGATGGTTATTTGTGAAGGAATTAAAGAGCTACTTTTTGATGAGTGGTCAACTTCGATGACCAACGATATTTGCTGTCCACGTGCCGGCTATTGTCCGTCCTAAGACATACTACTGGTCGAACAAAAACCAAGCTACTTGCACTATTTGCACTAAAAATTGTAGTTGCGTCTCCAAACCCTGAGAATTCCAAACAGTAATTAATGGTTGAATAATTCGAAACAGCCATTATAATTGAACAGATGAAGAGAAACATGCTGTATAAATCAACTAAATCACTGACCCTTTTAAAGTCGCTTCAAGTGTATTGATTTTAGATTCTGACTCAGAAGAAGAGAAATATACGTAAAAGCTACAAAATGCGCCAACAAACTTAATCAACGATTTAAAATTCCTCATATATGTTCCTAGTACAGGTACTTCACATGCCATAATTCTTAATGTAGAAAGTCTATCACAATAATAATTAAGATAGTTCACAATTCTTCTATAACGATTTTCTGCTAACTCCACTTGGCTAAATCGATATCTTCAGAGGACAGTTATATACTTTTCTGTACAGGAAAGTGATAAGAAGTCGGCAACAGAAGTAGACTGGGAATCTACTCCTCAAATCTTAATTTTAGGGGTTATTACACAAGGGGTTAGGGTTTTGTGACCCATGATATATATAGAGGGTCCAGATCTATTTTAATTGGGCAATTAAAGTCACATGCGAATAGATGTGGATCCAAAATAAAATTTCCCAAGACTTATCAGATTGTCAAAAGTCAACTCAAAAAAATAACTGGTAAGTGTATTCTCATCATCTCGGCAGCAATTACCAGTGTGTCATAGTTTCTTAAGAAAGTTTAACAATTGTAAGGATTTATCTTCTGGATCACTTTAACCTGCAACGCTGGCTTCGGGAAACAAGCCACTCCCTCCTCACCTCTGTTTATATCAACTGGTCGCCGGACAACGGATCAAACCCGAAACTGACTCTATTCCACAATGTCGACCTCTGAACATATTGTTACTGTCAACACTTCAGAAACTCAAGATACAATTGCTACTCAGCAACTCTTAAAAGTTCATGAGGAAAAAGAAACCAATTCTCAAAAGGAAATCACTAAAACCGAGCAACCAACCACTGCCGAACATATCGATTCGATTTCTTCTTTATATGATACAAATTTCCCTTCTTTGTCGGCATCATCTGTTCCTGCTACAAAACCCTCAACATGGGGTGTTAAATCTGGTGCTGCTTCTGTTCGTTCAGAAATGACTTTGGGCTCGGTTGGTGAAAACCGAAAATCGGCAACTAGTGAAGCAATGGCACCTGTGGCGATGTCTCATCGTCAAGTAAACCCTGTGATTAAAAAACCAATCATTGTAACAGAACTTCTCGAATTGCCTGCTTCTCAACAGTTGCAAAAGAAAGAATTCGGTAATAAAACTACAACCGTTGACGTTGTCAAACGCGTAAAAGATAGGACTAACACTCATATTGAAGTTTCGACAGGACAAAGAACTGGTAACACAACTTTTTTAATTAAAGGAAAACATGAAGATGTCATGAGAGCTAAGCGTGATTTATTAGATAATTTAGCCGTTAAAGTTAGTATCTTTCTAGTATTATTTTCGGATTGTGCTATATATTAAGGTTTATGGATAATTTAATTATTATTATAGAGTGAAGAAGTTATTCAAATCCCAATTTCTGCTCGTCGTTATATTCTTGGGTCGCGTGGTGTAACTTTACAAACTATTACGCATGAAACTAGTACTAGAATTCAACTTCCACCTCGCCAAGAAAATCATAATGAAGAGAAATCTGAACTTGATTATGATGAGGATGAAGAAATGATGGACGTTAAAATAGAAGGTGATGCGAAAGGTATTAGTTTAGCCAAAGAAAAAATTGAAGCCATCGTAAACAACAGGGTAAATATTTAGTTCAATAAATAATTCGGTTTATATTATTCTTATTCATCTTTATATTTACTTTTTAACAGGTAACCATGCGAGTTCATAAAATTACTCATATTGAGCACCACTATTATCCACTTATTTCGGGTGCTCATAACGCACATATTAATCAAATTAGCAACGAAACTGGTGCCAGAATCTACATTCCTCCTTTTCTTTCTACGGAATCAGCTGAAGGCTACGAATGTTCTTCCAAAGATGCTATTAGTATTTCTGGTGAAAAAGAGGCTGTTAAGAAGGCGTTGGATAAAATTGAAGGAATCTATGAAGGATTGGTAAGATAATGTTATCACTCACATTTTATTATTCAAAGTTTTTGTAAGTAATTTATCTTGTTAATTTTTATCTTTTATTTCATTTTACTTTCACTAATTAGAAAAGTAATACTACCACACTCGATGTTAACATTCCAAAACCTCAACATAAATACCTCATTGGTTCAAAAGGATCTAATCTTCAGGAAATTCTTGAAAAAACCGGTTGTTCTTTAGAACTCGCGCCATTGTCTCACCCTTCAGAAAAAGTTACGATTCGAGGAATACAAAACCAGCTTGTTGTAGCGCTTCAAATTGTGATGGATAAGGCCAACTCAATTCGAGTTCAAACCCTGGATATCACCAAGATTCACAAAACTGATCAACCTTTGGAACATGCAAAAAATATATTGAAATATTTATGGAACAGAAACAAGTTAAAAAAGATTGAAAGCGACACAGGAGTTCAAATTACTGTACCAAAAGGACCAGCTTTAGAAAAAGCTGTTGTTTTGGAATTTGTTGGTAAGGTTCTTGAAGAAGTTGAAAATGCACGAAAAGAAGTCAGTGAAATAGTTAAAGGTTTAGTAAGTGTTATTTAATATAAACATATATTTTATTCTTATTTGTTTTCTATTAATCACATATTGTATTGAATTACAAAGTATGATGATTAGGATTATTTGAATTTAGTCAGTTTATTATTTTACTCTCTATAGTCTCCAAATTATTTCGCCGTTGCGACTATTGAACCTCATTTGCATCGACATATAATTGGTCGTAAAGGACAAAATCTCCAACGAGTTAAAGATACATATGGCGTTGAGATTATTGTTCCTGACGAAAAAGACGAAAGTCCGGATATATTGATTGTATTTGAAGGAAAAGAAGATGAGGAAATTCCTTCTGATAGGAAGAAAAAGGAAACATATATCAAAGATGTTTTAGAAAAGGCTAAAACTGAATTGGTCAAAGCAGGACAAGATGCTGTAGGTATAAAAATGTATTTGCTACTTTTGTTGACAGTATTAATGATAAAAATTTTTTTTTCCAGTCTGATTTTGCTACACAAACTCTCACTATTCCGGTACGTTTTCATCGATATATTATTGGGCCAAAAGGTAATACACTTAACAACATTACCGGAGGAAATGATGCACCCGTTTCTGTTAAGTTTGGATCTTCTCGAACTGGTGCAGCAGAACGTTCTGCTAATGCTGAAGGTAAAAAGCTTGTCAACGTGCCGATTTCTGATGATATTGTTATAATTAAAGGCCCAACTGATGAAGTTGAGAGAGTTGTTAATGAAATTAAAAATGTAGTCGACAACGCTAAACACATTGAGGTAATGAATATCATTAATTTATAACCAAGGAGTTAAATATTTTCATATTTGACTTATATTCTCAAATCTCAATTATGTTAGATCATGAATTCTTATACAGAGGAATTTACCTTTCCTGCACAGTATTCTGCTCACGTAATTGGTAAAGGTGGTGCACATGTGAATCGTTTAAAGGAAAGTTTAGGTGTTAAAATTGATATTGAAGGCGGTGCCAAGGGAGAGGAAAAAAAAACTAATCCGGGTGAAAATGTTAAAGTTACTATTATGGGAATGAAGAGTAATGTTGAAAAGGCAAAAGAAAAAATTTTAGATCTGATAGATAAATTGCAGGATGCTACTGTAATTCATTTAAAGGTTCCTGCCGAATACCATAAATCGTTGATTGGTGCAAAAGGTCGTTATGTAAAACGTCTCGAAGAAAAATATGGAGTACACATTCGTTTTCCAAAAACAAACCAAGCTAATGGAGAAGGTGAAGAAGACATTTATGCCCAAAAACCCGATGAAGTTATTATAAAAGGCGGGAAGAAAGGAGTAAATGATGCAAAAACAGAATTACTGGAATTACTGGATTATGAAAAGGATCATGACCATTCTATTAACTTCAAAATTCCTGCTAAATATCTTCCACATATTGTTGGTAAAAATGGTTCTAGAATCACAGAAATTAAATTTGATACCTTTACACGCATTGATCTAGGTCGACCAGAAATTTTGGAGGATGGTTCAGAACAAGAAGTTGCGAATGTTGTTATCCATGGAACAAAGTCTGATATTTGTAATGCTCAAGAAAAAATTCTTAATATCGTAAAAGAACTTGAAAACCAGATTACTCTTACTATACATATAGACCCTCAACATCATAAATATTTAATTGGCCCAGGTGGAAGCCGTATTCGCGAAACTGTTGCGAATGTAAGCGGGTCAGAAGAAAAAGGTAGTCAAGCCGGTGTTGTAAAGTTTCCTCGCCCTGGTGATAACAGTGATGAGGTGATCCTTAAAGGAGATAAAGAACTTGTTGAAAAGGTTAAACTTGAGTTAGAAAGATTAGTTGAAGAACAAAATAACCTAAAAGTTGGTATAGTTCAAATACCACGGGCTCAGCACCCAATAATCATCGGTCGTAATGCAAATCAGCTTAAAGAAATCCAATCTCGCTTTAATGTTGAAATTCAATTTCCTGGTTCAAGATCTTACCATGATACTCCTATTGCGGAAATTTCTATTGAAGAAATTGAAAATAGTGAGGAAGCAGTAAAGATCATTGGCAAAGAGGAAAATATTGAAGCTGCTAAAGTCGATATTTTATCTAGAATTAGGTATGTTCATACCGTGAATATACCACGTAAATTTCACTGTGCAGTTTTCGCGAACGGTTCTACTATTAGAAAACTGAGAAATGAATTTCATGTCATTGTTGATCATGGTGAAGAAATACCACCTGAAAAAAATGACTTGCAATTTATAAAACTTAATGATGAAGCTTCAATAAAGGAAAATGATCTTGAAAATGAAAGTTCTCTGTCAAAGAGAGATTATGAAATTTTTGAAAATTATGGCGAAGAAGTAGGTGATATTTCCTGGAATTTGAAAGGGGAAAAATCGCAAGTCGAAAAAGCAGAAGTATATCTCAGAGAGTTAATAAAAGAGGCGGTAAGATATAATGATTTTTCTTGTAATGTTAAAGATACGTAAAATATAAACGCATATTTTGTTTTTATAATAGAGTAACTTTACTCATACGGGACACATTACTATCCCTCAACAATATCATTGTCATATTATTGGCCGAGGGGGTGCAACTATTACTCGTATTCGCACTGAAAGTGGATGCAAGATAGAGGTACCTAAAATCAAAGGCGACGATACTGTGATCGTGACTGGATCACAAAGAGGAATTGACGAAGCGTACAGGTTATTAAATGACATTGTAGAACGAGCTGAAAAGAATATTCATTAAAATCTTTCTTAACACATCACTTTGCATAAGAAAATAAGAAAAGAATTATTACTAGAATATTTTTTAAAAAAAAATTATTACTGTTTACACTTAAACATTTGTCAATGTGTATAGTTAGTATCAATGTAATATTTATTTATTTATTTTTTGTTACTAATAAAATTATCATAGAAAAATAATAGATTATCGTTCTGCATTACATTAATTAAATGTCGATATGTTATATGTATATTGCTATATATATATTTTTTATGTTTAAAATATTTATCTGTTTATATAAGCAAGCATTCTAGCCTTATCTCTACGATCTTTTTCATATTGTGCTGCTGTTTGTTTTGCATTCAATCTTTTTAATTTCGTCTAAATAAAATCATTTAATTTAATAATATTTTAAATTAAAGTTGCGAAAGTAAGTTATAAATGCATACCTTTGGAGGCTGATTAGTTTTTTTCACTCCAATACCAAATCTGTCATTTTTTAATCTTGTTGATATCGGATGTCTTGTACCTTGTTCATTTACACCAAGTCCTTTTTCGTAACGCCATCCTTGATCACGCAACATCCTAAATCCTACATTAGTCTATAAATTATTATATAATTAGTAAAAAATTTAAAATGGTATTCAGAGATTATAAATTATTTTACCTCATTTAATGTTAATGGATCCGGTATTGACTGATCATTAAAGCTTTTTGATATAACAAGATGTGCTATACCATGAATATGATCTTGATAAAGGTGCTTTTCTACCCAAACTTCGCAATCTACACACCATATTTTATTATCATCACTTGAATTAAATTTTTCTTCATATTCATTATTCTTTCCTGTTTTTATTGTATCCTCAATGGGTTCGATATGCTTGATGTCTTCCTCCTCCTCATCGTTGTATTCTAATAACTTTGCCAGGCTATTAGAAAAACTCTCAGAATCTTCTATAATATTATTTTTTGTAATAGTTTTATTGTTCATGATTCCTTGTTTCTTACAAGTTACGTTTATTTTATTTTTTCGTACCTTTTTCTTTTTTGTTGGTGGGAGTGAAATAACACTTTGATAAAAATTTGTTACATTTCTAACTATTTTCTCTTTGTCTTCCCTCTCAGAAGTTGAGTGATCGCCTGTTACACTTTTCAAAGGTTTTGAAGGTACAAATGAGATTGGAATTCTTAATAAGGAATACGGTATCTTATCGGACATTTTTTCAACGTTCCCTGTTGAAAAATGGCGAACACTGTCGATCTGCATATTTAATTTTTTTCTCTTCTCATGTGACTTGCTTATTAATAATTATAATAGATTATCAGTCGAATTTCTTCTCTGATTTGTTAAGAATGGCAGATACACTAGCAACACACTTGGCAGGAATTAAACACATAATAATTGTACTTTCGGGGAAAGGTGGAGTAGGAAAGAGTTCTATAACAACACAACTTGCACTATGCTTGGTTCAGGGAGGAAATAAAGTGGGTATTTTGGATATTGATCTTACTGGACCAAGTATACCACATATGTTGGGACTTGATGGTAAACAAGTTCACCAGGCTTCTTCAGGGTAAATATATGATAACCATAAAGTATTAGTAATTACAAATAATTTCTAAATAATCTAATAATATTCTTTATAAGATGGGTACCAGTTTTTGCAGATGAAAACCAAAATCTTTGTTGTATGTCTATTGGTTTTTTACTACAAAATAAAAATGATTCTGTTGTATGGAGAGGACCTAAAAAGAATGCAATGATTAAACAGTTTTTGGCAGATGTTTGTTGGGGTGAATTAGACTATCTCATAATTGATACACCACCTGGTACATCTGATGAACATATATCTATTGCTGAATATTTAAAAGATATCAATCCGGACGGTGCGGTTATTGTAACAACTCCACAGGTAATAAATTGGTTTCGCCTTTAAAAGATTCAAAATATTTTTCTCACGTTATAATTTGTTCTAGACAGTTGCCTTAGCTGATGTCCGTAAGGAATTAAATTTTTGTAAAAAAGTAAAACTACCGATATTAGGAGTTGTAGAAAATATGAGTGGATACGTATGCCCTCATTGTGAGGTTTGTATTTTAATTTAGGTTATTAATACCTGATTTATTTATTTGCTTTATTTATTCATCGATAATTAATGTAAAATGTATAGGAATGTACAAATTTGTTTTCAACGGGTGGCGGAGAAGCAATGGCGCAAGAATTTGGTGTAGAGTTTTTAGGTACATTCGTAATTTATTGATTTTATAATATTTTTTTATTTTCGCATTAATTTATTCTTTATAATTTAGGTCGTGTCCCAATTGATCCATCATTAACACTCATGATTGAAAAATCTAATGATGATAGTGCAACATTGGAGAATGGATTGATCAAAATATATACGGAATCTAATTTGTTTAAGGTGTTTAATAAAATTACGGACAGAATCGCGGCGAAAGTTATTACATAAAGAATGTAAAATTAACTGTAGTCAATTGTTTCATAACTAAATATTTAAATTTTTGCTATATTAAATAAATCACCTGGAATATTTTTTTATTGTTAAAATCATATGATTTAATACGTCAATATATGCAACATGCCGATCGTATTGATTGATTTTCGATTATATAATACCCGCATGAAATAATCTCTCTAACTTAGCTTTTTAGGTCATTATTCAGAAATGGTTTATTATTTTACTAGTCAAGGTACAATACTAATTTATTTTTTTTCAATATGGTCTTAATTATACGTCATTTTATCAACATATTGGAATTTTTTCTTTTAGAGGTTGATCCTCCGGCTTTGATATACATGGGAAAGGATGAAAAGGAAAGTAAGTGGAATTGTGGTAATTGTGGTTTAAAATTTTTTTTAATTCAACGGTTGAACTAATTTATTTCTTTATATCTATTTAATTAGACGAAGATTTGATTAAATATGGGTGGGAAGAAGATGTTTGGTATGACTTACTAAGTATTTGTTATATTTGATATAATGTACGTACTTGCAATCTCACTTGGATCGGACTAGATGAGATTAATTATGAGAAGGTCAATCCTGATTTATAATTATTTATAATTAGAAGGAAAATTCTTGATCCTATGAATATTTTAAATTCTAAAATCGTGATTAGAAAATAGTCTGATCCGACTGAACTTGATTCAGTTCAATAAATTTGTGAGAGCGTGCATTCACTATTAAATATAACGCGTGAAAATGATAAATTTATCAGTTTGATTTAGTTACTAAGATATTTATTTCATTTTTATTAGGGTATATATATATATTATTTTTACATGCATTGAAAATTCCAATTTTTATATTAACTTTAATTGGTTTTTACCAAATTGAAGTTCCATGTTCATCCACATTCAAGCGCTCATGCGTATCTTAGACTTCAACCTGGACAATCTTGGGAAAATATCCCTCCAAAACTTTTGGAAGATTTAGGTCAATTAACTAAAGCAAATAGTATTAAAGGTTCGTTTTAACTATATATGACGGATATAAATTGAATTTCAATTATTATAATTACAATTCCCTTTTTAATTAATATAGGATGCAAAGAAAAGAGCGTTGATGTTTTATATACTCCGTGGTCAAATCTGCTGAAAACAAACGGTATGGCTACTGGAGAGGTTTCTTTCAAAAATAATGCTATGGTATTTCTTTATTTTTAATTCTTAAAAATATATTAAATATGAAGAAATTGTTAATTTTTGCATTCTATTTTATTCTAGGTAAAAACGCTGCAGATTAAAAAAAATAACAAAATCGTGAATCGTCTTGAGAAAACAAGAGTAGAAAAATTTCCGGATCTTGAGAAAGAGAAAATGCAAGCTGAAAAAGAAAAAAGAAGGATAGCAAGAGAAGCGATGGTTACTAAAGTAAGATGTTCATCACTATTCCCAAATATAAATAAATATTAATATTTTATTTGAATTCTACATCCAGAAACAAGAAGAGCTTCGTTTAGAGCAGGAAAAGAAAGAGCAGGAAGCATTGAAGTCTTATGATTCGTTCTTTGATAAATCAAGCATGCGTAGTAATTATGATAATGATTGTGACTTGGAAGATGATTTTATGTAAAGCAAATAGCATATACATAAATAAATAATAGAAAAATTGATCTTTTTATTGCTTGATCATTATTCGATTTGCATATTTTAATGTTAATTTGGCAATTGGTTATTCACTGGAATTTGTATAATGAACTGTGTAATATTAATACATATTTGTAATATTAATACATATATTAAAGTTACATTTGCGTAAATGTTTTTAATCACGTGAAATCTGTTCCGCCATATCCGCCATATAGCTCTTTCCAAACTTAGTGCTTCTATTATCGATTAGGTTTCGTAGATCGTGTTCGATATTATACATTTAGTATAACGCGTGCAAAGTTAAATTTATCAAGAACGAAAAGTTCGCGTTTGAAATATCGAAAATTTGAAGTCAGACCAATATTCGCGTTGTTTATTTTACATTTGTTTGTAATATAATAATTATGACTGAAATGGTAGAAGAATTGCTTAAACCTCAAGAAGAGGAATGGTTGTGTAATTCGAACGAAGCACTTACTATATGGTTTTGTAAGTTGATATTGTTTTGCTGAAAAAAAAGATAAATAAGATCTGCTGATATTTTAATCTGTAATGTTTTTTTTAGTTGAGCCTTCAACAGACCCTGATCAGGAATTCGATTCCGCTCAAGTATATCCCATGTTCACGTATTCAATATTTGGCGATAAAGAACAAATTTATGGATATAAGAATTTAGAAATTACGGTATTTTAAGCATAAAAAAAAATTGTCATTAAGGAACATAAGTATATTTATGAATATAATATTTATTTGTAGCTCAAATTTTCGTCTGGAAGTTTTGCTACCTACTTCGATGTTCGGTATTCTGATAAAATTCCTGATGTTTCTTCAACTTCTATAGCAGATAATGTTATAGATAAAGTTAAGGCATTGATACCGAATGGTAAGAAAATTAATTTTGATTCAATAACATTTATTTAAATTTATTATCATGACATATGATATTTCTATTTTGAAAAGATTATATTACAAATTTTGATACTTTCCTACAAACTGTTAACGAGAATGCGTATAGTTTTAAACCAATGGGTGAAAAAATAACAGAATATCGTCTTGAAGAAGGAAAAGATATAATTTATGAAATTTACAGAGTAATTCTTTAAACCTTATAAATGATGAAATGATGGTAAATAATTATATTTATTTATTAAAGAAAAATGGTATTTATATATGTAGGCAACATTCAATACACCTAGATTTAAGGAATATCACAAACGATTTCAGATATTAGTATTATTTTATATTGAAGCTGGAACGTACATAGAAGAAGATGAGAAATGGGAAACTATGCTTTTGTATGTTTAATTTTATGAACGTGTATTGTTATATCAAATATATTTTTCACACACGTGTTTATTACCCTTGTAGGTTTGAAAGGAAACGTATAGGAGATAAATATATATATAGTCTTTTAGGGTTTTGCACGATGTACAATTATTACTTTTATAATCGTGAAGAGTGTGTTAATAATATCATCGATCGAGCTAATAATAAAGTACCAGTCTCAGAACGCGTCAATGAAGGTAAAGTTATACCAGAAGATATACGATTGAGGATAAGGTAATTAAGTTTTATATAAAAAATTTATTTATTGTTTTTAAATTAATCAGTTCATAATTTTACAGTCAATTTTTAATTTTCCCTCATGTTCAAGGAAAAGGCCATGGAAGTAAGTGTACTATAAGGATAGTTTTATTTGCTGAAGAAAGTTATAATTAATAAAATGATTTCTTATGTAGGTAAACTCTATCAAACTATATACAAATATGTTTTATCAAATTCAAGAATAAAAGAACTTGCTGGTAATTAAATCTGCTTTTATTATTATTGTTATTTTGCTTTCTATGATTTTCTAATAATTTGTTTTTATTGCTAATAGTTGAAATTCCAAATGATTCTTTTGAAGTTATCCGTGATAAAAATGATTTATTATATTTGCGTGAACAAAAAGCATTTGAAGGATTAGCAGCTCCTGTTGACAAGAAGACTATTGATTCACTACGGCGAAAATACAAATTAAATAAAGTTAGATTTTAATATTATTTTTTGAAATAATTATTATATGTATATATTAAATTTGATTGAAATTTTTAATTTGTAGCGACAATTGCTTCGATGTTTGGAAATTGAATTATTGAGAAAATTAAACAAGTCGGATGCTGCTGCTTATAAAGCATATCGATTACAAGTGAAGGAACGATTATATAATTGGAATAAGGTATGTATTATAAATAATAAATTTTATCTTGTCATTTTTGATAATATATTAATGACTTTCTTATAGGAAATATTAAAAGATATTGATAGAGATGAGCGCATAGAAAAATTGGAGGAAACATTTAAGAGTCTTGTAGAAGAGTATCAAGATATTTTATTGAAATATAATTGAATTATTTTATAATTTACTTTTTATGGTATGATTATCAAAGTAAAGTTAATTTGTTATGCTTCGAAATTTATATTTCAATTTGAAGATTCAAACATTTTTTTTTGATTTACATTATTAAAAAATTGCATTAGTTTGAATTTATTTCTAATAAAAATTAAAAATTCATCAGTAATTATCAGGATTCAAGAATATATTTTTTTATTCAATTTTAATTTTCCATTTGTAAAATCATCAGAAGTCTTTTAGTTGAATAATTATTGCTTGGCATTTGATTATAGACTCTATATATTATTGTAGAATGATCAAGCAATCATCTAATTCATTCTTATATTCCATCAATAATTAAAATAATTTAAACTTTAAATTACCAGAACTTTATTATTGAAATTAAATTATTATTTATTGATTGTAAAATATCTTGAATTAAGCTTTGAATGTAACAATAATGATCATAATATAAGAATGAAAAATCACTTATAATATTATAATTTAATGCAAAATAATTATCATATAATATTGAAGTAATTATATCCTTTTACTTTATTCTTTTAATGCCAAAATGTTATAATTAAATCATATAAAAGTAAATTTGAGTTTAATAATTTCAAAGATTAATACAATATAAAAAATTTTACAATTCTAAAATATAAAAATAAGAATGATTTATATAAGTAGTATAAATTTAATTTAAATTATTATTTTATTGAATTAGTTTATATATAAAGATGAATATTACAATCTGCAACTTGCATTACAATAATTACAACTTTAAGTTTTATATATAGCCATAATTTTGCAATTATTTAATAAATAGTTAAAGTGTCAACTTCATTTATATCTAATAAATATAATTTTACAATAATTTTAAAAAAAATATTTTTTTTTTTATAATTAAAATTATTAGATAATATATAAATTGTTTTATTTTAAATTTATAAAAAAGTTTAATTTAATATATTTATTTTAATTATTTTAATTAACATTTTACTATGAATCTTTTTTTTTCAATTTCAATTTTATATAAATTTCAGTTTTACAATAATTGTTTATATTAAAATATAGTATTTCTATATAATATAATTAATATTTAAAATTGAATTTTTCTAACTATCACTGGAGGTGATGATTCCCACTGACTGAAATTATGATGATCGACCAGCATTATAAAAATATAGTACCGGTAAAAATTTATAATTCTGGCTAATGGTGCGGGTGATTTGAATAAAATTAATTAATTTATAAATATTTTTTTAAAAAAAATATCTTTATTTAATAATCTTTAATATTTAAAATAAATATTTTAAGATGTTTGAGAATTTTTTCTATAATGGATTAGGTTAATTTAATAAAATTAAGGAATTAATATTTGAAAAAAATGAAAAAAATGAATAATAATAAAAAAATTTTTAATAATAATGATAATATTGAATTAATAAATTTAACTTATAATTAATATTTGGTAATTTTATGATATTGTAAATGTAATTTTATCAGAAATTTCAGTAAAAAAATTTTTTTTTAACAGAAATCAATCTATATATATATACTTTTAATATAGTATTATAAATATTTTCCTTAATAATGATTTTTTTTTTAAGATATGTAGACTGAATGGTGATGATGTTTGAATTTTCTTTTATTGTTTTTAATGAAAATAAAATTTTTTCTCTTCTTTCATATTTTATGTTTTAAATATAAAAGATTTATTAATTAATAAAGCTAATAGTATATAATGCAATTGTTCATGTGATATATTTATTTTTCTTATTTTTTTTTTATTTAAATCACCTTCTATTAAAATAGCAAATTAGATTAAAATAAGATATAATAACAGATAAGTAAAAAAAAAAAAAGATGGGCGGAAATGGAATTATTGTTTATTAAAGTTTTAGCTTTAAAGGGGAGAAGGGGTGTTATAAAAAAGAATGCATTATCATTAAATGATTTTTTTTATTTTTTTTTTCAAAATAATAATAAATGAAAATGAAAATTTCGAATCAAAATTACAACCATTTGTACGCACCAAATCAGTACCAAATCACTCTAAAGAGAAAAATTCCGAAAAAAAATATATATATATATAATTTATAATAAAAGACCAATATCTTTCCTTAATACAAATCTAACTTTATAAGGGCAAGGAGAGAAAGAAGTTAAAGAAAGATTTCCATCATTTATATTAATATTTAAAGGAGTTATACCATCATCACCAACACCTGGTTTAATTTCAAAAGCCCATAGAATATAAGCGATAGCAAGGAATAGTTGTTTTTGAGCCAAATGTTGACCAATACAATAACGTCTTCCAGCACCGAAACTCATATGCATAGGCATAGAAGAATTAGTTAAGGAAGGACTATTATTTTTCAACAAACCTTTTAATGAATTTCTCTTATTTCGCATTTCAGCTTCAATACCTGAATCAAAATCAAATTGAGGTAATAAAATACTTTTACTTTTAACTGAACCAGTAGAATAATTTTGTAAGAAACGAGAAGGACGAAATTTTTCAGGGGTAATAAATCTTCTTTCATTATGATTTATAGCAAATAAATTTAATAATATAGGAGTATTTTTTGGTATAAAATAACCATTATATTCATCATCTTTGTTAGAAACATGAGCAAAACCAAAAGGGGTAGGAGGTCTATATCTTAATGATTCATTAATAATAGCGCTAATATATGGTAAATCCGCTTCATCATCAAATGTTGGTTTGTTTTTACATAATTCATCTATTTCTTGAAAAGCTTCTTCTTGTACTCCAGGATTAATTGCTAAACATGCTAACGTCCACATTAAAGTATTTACTTCAGTTTCCATAGCTCCATTAAGTAAACCAATCAACATTTCCCAGATTTCATGATATTCTATGGTATTATTTTCTTTTTCGGCAATCGCATCTTGAATTTGTAAAAGAAAACTTGGTGGAAGTTTATTATCTTGATTATTTTGAGCATAATCCCTTAAGAATCGATCATATTTTGAAGAAAAGATTTGTTCCATTCTTTTATGTAATCTTTCTGCTTTATCGGTATTTGGTTTATACACGAAATTTAAAGCGGGCTTAAAAAAAAAAAAAAATTAGAAGAAAAAAGAATTAATATAAAAATTAGGAACTAATAATTATATTATAATACAATTTCTACATAATACGTACCATAATATCATATATAATACTTTTAGGAGAAGAATATTCGGATATATCATCCATGACTTCCATAACATCATTAAAAAAGTCGACATCTTGACCTGATTGACCACCAAATAAAATATTCAACATATTTGATAAAACAAATTTTTTAATAAATTGTAAAGGGTAAATAGAACCACCATTTTTCATCATTAAATCTTTAAGAAGGATATCTGAATCATTATAAATATATTTATAATAAGCTTTAATAGGACGAGAAGTAAGAGCACTATAAGCAATAGATCTATCTCTTTTCCATTTATCACCGTAAGGAGTTAAAGCGATTAAATTACTTTTAATCAAAATAGAATTTGTATTATGAAAATTATATCTTGAAGAATATAATGAACCACATTTTACTATAAGGTCATTTACTACTTCATGATTATTTAATACAATAAAATGTCTTTGTCCTAATTCTATACTATAAATTGGACCAAATTCCTTACTCCATTTATTAAGTTTTTCTAATGGTCGAGTTCTCAATTGTAACAAATTTCCTATAAACGGAAATGGACGTGGATGTGGTAAAGTTGGTATTTTATTGGCCTGGTTTTGTTTTTTACGTAATACGACGAATTTTGCCAATAAAATAATTCCAAATTGCAATAATAAAATTGATATAAGGGAACGTAAAAATTCCGTTATCGGGGACATATTTATATATTGTAAGTGAGTAGAATGAATTAAGTATTATCTCTTTAGAATTAGGAAGAAAAACCCTTTCCTTATTTCTCAATTTTGATTCGAAATAATATTTTCGTTCAATTTATTATTATTTTATTATTTATTATTTATTATTTTTTATTTTTTTTTTTTTTGTTTTTAGAAATATATGTTAGTTATTTTTATACGAAAAGTGCTTAAAAGGAGTATGCAAAAAAATTTTCATTTAGGACATAAGCATAAAAATGTTCATTCTAGATTAACATGATAATCGTATCCACATTTACATAAATCAGTAAAGAAAAATGATGATTAAGGAAATCTTCAAATTAACCAGGTGATCAATTATTAAGCTTATTATAATGTGAATATCATGAGACTTGAGATATTAAATAAATGTGTAACATTGCTCCAGGTTTTCAAATACCATAAATTACTTTTAACTCTTTACTATTTAAAATTGGTCATTTATCAAAGGTAATATGGGAATACTTTTAAGGGGTACAAATTTTTTTTTTTTTTCTTGGCTAATTTATCTTGTATCAAGGGTTAATGAATACAATTTAATGATGCTCTTTTTTTTTCTTTTCTTTTTTACTTACGAATAACGAAAATTCTCTTTTTTAATCATCCTTATAAATGAATAAATGAATAGTGTTAACACAATGAATAATTATTAACGGTGTTATATTAACACATACCAGTGAAAAAAAAAAAAAAAAAAAAAATTTTGAAATAATTAAGGATAATAAATACATAATAATAATAATAATTTGATTTTTATTTTTATGAATGGGAATACATTTTTAATTAAACGTTATTCTTCTCTCCATTTAAGGGAAATTAAAAATTAAAGATAATAAAAAAAAAATCAAATCTCTTCTAATAAATCATCAATTTTTTTGGACATTTTTGGTCTAAACTCCAGATATTTTTTCTATATTCGTTTTGATACAATCTTCTATATAAATTAGGAATATGAAATTTAATGAAATTTGTAACCGTCAATCATTTACATATCTCTATTCTCCACAGTACAGTATAAAATTTATTTATTTTCAATATAAAGTATTCTACGTTGTGTAACTTAAAGAACCTAGTAGTGGATGATGATGCATTCATTTCATTGACCATTATATTAAAATTAAGCCAAACTTAAAATTTCTTTTTTCTATATCAACATTTTTTTTTTACTATTTTAAAAAATAAATAAATAAAAAGAATAAAATTTGATTTTTTTTTATTATTCTTTCATTTCCCCTTAAGAGATAATAAGTTGAATAATTATTACCAAAATAGATAAGTACAGTTGAGCTTCATTAAAATAATTAATCGCTTGCAATATACATAATTTCTACAATACTCAAAAATTAATTAATAATTTCGTGATCAGATTATACATAACAGGGGCCTGACTTTTTTATATACAGTATATTTGGGATCTAAGATCCTAGTATGAAAAATTAAAAATGGAAATTAGTAAGAGCCAACTGACGAGAGTTCGGAACCGATCAGTGTCACGTGTCCTCAACTGAATATGTGACGTATTGATATTATAGGACAGGGTGTGTTCATCCGTATCAATGTATCAATGGCTCTACTGAAGCGACTTCTCTTGTTCAGCACTTGTCTTATTTATTTGAGGCAGCAATAAAATCTGGTCAACAGGAAATCTTAGACTGGTATAATTATTCCCTTGAATTTTGAGAGCAAAATAAAAGTTCTTTTAACTGATAAGATAAAACAGCAAGATCAATGATTTACAAGGAAATGAAACAATTTCTCCCTAATATTATATTACGAAAAGTCGAAAATATCAGATCAAAACGATCATCAGAGTCATGTGACTTTAAAAAAGGGGCACGCAAAAATTTAATTTATACCGTCTCGTGACTCTCGTCCCTGTTTAGCAGTCCTTCTAAAAATAGAGTTTACTAATTAAACACGTCCCAACCATCCCAACACGTGACCATAAAGTTAAGTGTGACAAATAGGATTTTGACTATGGATTATGGAAACGCGAAGGGGTGTAATGGTGGTGACAAATAAAATATATTTTTTTAGAAGCGGGACGGGATGACTCATGACTGATCAAAGTTTAGCTGACCGTACGGTACCAATGAACTTGAATGATTTCCATATTTCATTTGATTTGGTACACAATTACAGTAAATCAGAAAGAAGTCAGAATAAGGAAATCGGATTTATTAAATCCGTATTGAACCGAAGGAATTCGGTCTTATTCGTATCTAATCCGGATTAAAAAAATAAATCCTGTTCGAAACTCTAGGTCGGGTAAATAGAAGTGAAAAAAAGTACTTCAGTGACTGTCTTTTCAACTCTCACTGAGGAAGGTATAGAAAAATGTAGTAAAATATTGGATGGAATACATCTCATAAACCTTTTATTTCAAAAGTTTCGATGGTCGGTCATTCTTAAGGTGGATTATTTATCGCCGTTTTCAATGGTGTACGCAGTTTGTGATTGTATATTCGAATACCAATATTCGCCCAATTTCATCCATTATTTGTCATCATTTTGAAAACGGCGATAATTTGTTTGTTGCAGGTTATTAACAAAAGTGTTACAAATGGAACTTCTTCGAAAAAATAGAACCGATTCATTTTATTTGCCGTAATAGCAAAAAAAATTATTTCCCTTTATAGTAAAAGTAATAGTAACGAAATTTGTGTGATTTTATTGATCCAATCAACATATTATGTGCAGAATTTATAGAATTGTGCACCGATTTTTTGTATTATAAAACTTTTTTTTTTTAATTTCGAAATAATATGCCATATCTGAAAAACACAATAAATGAAGGACCTGTAGGGAAGTGTTTTTTTTGTTCTGTAGCAGGGTTTATAGCAGAGTTTATATGTACATCGTGTCTAATAAATTATTTGAAAAAAAATTTTAAAAATTGGACCAGTGGAAATAAAAAAATTAATAATTTTATTCGAAAAAAGCAATTAAAAGTTAAAACCCACCGCGAAATAATATTTGAATGGATACCATACGATATTTTTAGCAATATTAAAGAGATAGGAAAAGTTACAATATATTCAGCAATATGGAAAAATGGCCAACTACGTGATTTGCCCACAAGAGGATATGTAAGAGTACCTAATATTAAAGTTAATTTAAAGTGTTTAAATAATCCACAAAATGAAATTCATGAAATTCTAAAAAAGGTAATTTATTTATTTATCTATTTTTTATTTATTATTTTAATAAAATAATTTTTAAATACATATATAACAATAGATCGAACAATTTTCGACTAATAATAAAGATCTTAAAATATATGGATTATCACAAAATCCAAATACAAATGAATATATCATAGTTTTACAAAATGGATATTGTAAAGAATGTGGTGAAAAATATACAAATATAGTGTATACTTGGTGTAAACCGTGTCATATAAAAAATTTTACAAGTGGAAATGAAGAAATCGATGATTTTATACATGAAATGTAATCACAAATTCATGGTTCATCTGATATAGTGGTTGAATGGATATCATACAATCAGTTTAATAAAATTGAAGAGGTAGGAAAAAGCGATTCTGCTACAATTTATTTAGCAGTATGGAAGACGGTCCTTTACATTATGATAATATTAAACGGAATTGGACAAGAAATTCTAGTAGAGAAGTTGCTTTAAAATGTTTATACAATTCACGAAATGACATTAACAGATTAAGTGAGGTACGAACGGTTACAGTACGATTTCCTGAATGCCAAATTTCTGAACTGAACATTTTCCTGAAATATACAATTTCCCGAATCCTTATTTCCCGAATCCCATTTCCTAAAGTCTAATTTCCCGAACCCTAAATCCCAATATCCTGAATCCCAATATCCCGAATTCAAATATCCTTAATTCTAATATTCTGAATTCAAATATTCCGAATGGACACTTATCAAGTAAATATAATTATTTTGCATTTAAGGAGAAAAAGATTTAGTACGGGTACAAATTTCAAACAGATATTTTGACTGAATAATAAAATATGTTCGCTTTTGCATTATTTATTTTAAGTATTTGTTTTAATACAAGTTAGTTTATTACATATTATATTTATATACATTATATATAATTTATTGATTAGTATACTAAATAAAATAAAGGTTGAGTTTATAAAATTAATAATTCTAATTCATGATGTAAAATTATACAAAATAATATTAAATTCAGTAAAATATCCATTCAAAATATTAGGGTTCATGATATTGGAGTTTGGGATAAAATAATTCAGGATAAAAGAATTTGGAAAAATAGATGTTTCATATAATTCCAGAAATTGAGATTCGGAAAATTGGCATTCGGTAAAATGGAGTTTCAGGAAATGATCAATTTCTGGAAATAGGCATTCGGAAAAATGGATTCGGAAAAAGATATATTCAGAAAAATGATATTTGACAAATAGTCTGACAAGGAAGAAACAAAGTAGACTTTAGTAGCCAGTACCATGTGATATAATTATATCACATGGTACTGGCTACTTGCCCTAGATTATATGGTAACCTATGATCTAAAAGTAACCTATAATTTGATAGTATCCTATAATCTAATAGTAGCCTATAATCTGATAGTAACCTATAATCTAATAGTAGCCTATAATCTAATAAATATAATCTAATGGTAACCATATAATCTAATAATATAATCTAACGGTATCAATGTAATCTATTTATTGAGTATCTTTATGACTTTCTAGATATTCTTTTATTTATTTTCTGCTATATTTAAATTGGTACCATATAGTCTAAAGGTAACAATACCATATAGTCTAATAGTAACCTTATAATCTAGTAGTACCACTTTTCTTCTTGCTCCTAACCTTCCTATTCATCAAATTTTATATTGTGAGTGTTGGCCTTCTGTGCCTGTTTGAAATCCAAGTTCTATATTGAGGAGCTGATCTTTTACATCCGTTTGAAACTCTGGTTCCATATTGAGGGTACTGGTCTTCTGCACCTGTTTGGGTACCAGATTTTATATCAAGGTATTTACCTTTTTGCGCCTATTTGGTTACCTTTCTAGATCCTAAAATGTGGTAAAAAATATCGTGTCAGGTGGCGCAGTAAATTCATGGTTAATTTCGGCCGGCACTATAGCATAATTTCGGCTAATCTTTTGGGCATGTAATTTGAGGATCCAGCCTGGCATCATGCTGGTAACCTGATAGTATTCTGAAACTATCGTGGAACTGTCATGGAACTGGCAGGGAACTAGAAAGGTTCTATTATTTTGTCAGTTTTATGCCAGCTTGGGTGCCGAATTATTATGTCCAAAGTTCTGACCAAAATTGTTGAATAGTATTAGCCGAAATTATACTGCACCTTACTGCGCTATAGTCACGTGATACTATTCTGGTGTCAGAACACCCTTGCATAGTTACATGCTAGTGACGGGAATGTTCTGGGAATGTTTCTAGAACCCAATATACTGTATATGCATTTGTGCTATATATTTTTTGTATCCATATATTTCCAAAATCTTTCTAGCTAGAGAATTGGAGGTGCAATATGTATTATCTTGGCCTGATCCATTTGATTGCCAGAAGTGCACCATCTCATAATCCAACTATTGCCAGCATATTGGTGGGATGCTGTAAACATTTTTGAGGCCCGATTATGGTTAAAACAATATGTAAACATATTTATGATATGAATTTCGTTCTAAAAAAATCTGCCCTAGGTGTAGTAGGGCAGAAATTTTACTGGGTCACTTCCTAGAGCAGAGCTTGTTATCTGAAAAAGTATTTTTTTTTCGATTTATCTTATTTTTGTATTATCTTCTCTAACTGCCCTAGGTGTCCTAGTAAAAATAAAGTTCTTGGAAAAAAAATCAAAATTTTTCTATGGTATCTTTTTGATATATGCATCGGTAAGTTATATATATATATATATATATATATTATATGTATGCTATATGTATGCTCCTATACCTGTAGAAAAAAAAATAAAAAGTAAAGAAGTCCGATTTTCTCTAGGTCAGCTAGGGTAGAGGTAGGCTCCGGTCATCCGTTCAATCCGTCATTTCATCCGATCACGTGATGTCGATCATGATATGCAGATCATTGCCTTTTTGGGCGATACCCACCCATTAAAAAAAAATATTTTTTCTAAAAACGGAAATACCGCTTTTGGAAATTTGTGTAACATTTGACCCAAAAAAGGAAATGATCGGCAAAAATCACGTGATCTGACCGGATGACCGGATTGACGTTTTTCACCGGAGCCTACCTCTAAGCTAGGGCAGACCAATCAAGAAACCATTCTAGCGTCCTAATAAAGTTAATTTGCTATTTCGCTTCTGCCTTCTGAAAGTGACCAAGTAAATTTTACTAGACCACCTAGGACAGATTTTTCTAAGACATTTAGTTTCTTCTTTTGATAATATGTTTTCAAATGATACTTGTCTATATGCAAATTATACATCCCGTACTTTGATGCAGTAGGTTTCTCACACTGTTTACAAGGCCTTCGCTATCACCTTTTCCAATGGATTTTGCATCCTTCTGGCTGATCACAAACCCGTCCACACATGTTCCCTTCATTAGAAAGATATTGGCAGATAAATTCGCCTCTCATTGGGTATTTTTATCCTTCGGTAATTATATATAATTATTTTTTATTTAAACTTTTTTCCCAGGACAGTATATCCCGAGTTTAGAATATAGTATACCTTTCAAAAGTTATCTAAAAAATGAGCCAATCCGACTTCTTTGAAGACGTTCCTGCTGCCCCATATGAGTTTAAAACTTCTGGTGTAGGGGAATACCATTATAAAATTTGGGATGATAGTCTTAGACCAAGACATTTTCTTGGTACAGATCATGCAGATGGAGTAGAAGCCATATTTTCAGAATGAGAAGGTCATTTCTTACACGAATTTATTAATGGGGATGAGCCATTTCGTCCTTTCATAGATTTTGATCTGCCGGTAGAAACCTTAGATGCTATTACTCCCAAGCTCTCAGAAATTCAGGCAAAAAATTTACTTTGCCGTACCTTTAGAGATGTTTCCCTAGAAATATTCCCAAAATGGGATAAAAATACTATGACTATTGTCGACAGTAGTGATGAGAAAAAAATATCTCTCCATATCTCAACTTTCGGCATGAGACTTTCAAACATCGCCCAGGCTGGAGTTTTCACCGAACTTGTTCATAAGAAACTTCCAGTGGGATTACAGGAAAAAGGCATAATTGATAACATCGCAAAAAAGCAATCCTTTTCCTTGCGAATGCTTGGATCACCCAAATATAAAGAAAAAACAGACGAACATGTTCATGTGAAAAAAGCTATTCTTCCAAAAGATGGAACAACCTTCGACTTCATACTTCATCCACTCAATAATGAATCAGAAATCGTAGAAAGTCCTCTCTTAGCTGTTTCAGAGTTAGAAGTCAAAAAATATGATGATGATATAAATAACGAAACCACTGAGGCTGAATTTGAACTAGTAGAAAAATTGCTTCAAGAGGCAAGCATTGAAGGATTTAACCTCTTATTTCCATCAGAACAATCTCCTAATATCTTTTCTCTAAAACGTATAAGTCCATCATATTGTTCACTATGTGATCGGGAACATACTAGTGAAAATGCATATATTATTCAATATAAAAAATTTTATAGTTTTTATTGCTACTGTGCAGACCAGGAAAAGCTACTGGGTGAAAGAAAGCTTTCAATAAAGTTCGCTCCTAGTGAGACAGCCTTGAGTCAGGAAAAAAACCTTCCAGCTCCAGTAAAATTAGAAGAGTCCAGAATTGCAAATCCAAATGATTATTTTGTATGGTGGCATTTAATACGTATGTGTACTTCAAGTAAGAAGTTTTCTCGCACTGAAGTTTATAAAGCAATCCAAGCAACGGTTGCCTATATTCAAAAGGAAAAACCAATCTGGTTATTAAAACATAAAGATTCGAAAAATGGGCTTTATTTTGGTATGACACCTGAGTTAAAGATTGCCAAGTTTGAAATTAAAATAATCGAATATGAAGGTGAATCAGTAAAGTTAAAATCATTGATAGACCAAGCAGTTATTAAAGGTCTAATCATTTACGAAGATTATGATTTTCTCCCTTACCCCATAAGCGTTTCTCAACCAGATACGAATTACTTTAACCTTTTCCTAGGATTATTGGTTAAGCTGGCATCAAAAATTAATAAAGACATCATGGAACCCATTCTCTGGCATGTATTAAATGTAATCTGTAGTGGAAATGAAAGGCTTAACGAATATATCTGGAACTGGTGGGCATATTTAGTGCAGAGGCCGGAGAAGAAGCCTTGAACAATCTTAGTCCTAAAATCTACATTATAACAGTGCGGGAAAAATATTATTACTGACTTTATTGGTAATAAAGTCTTGGGTCATACCTCCATTTCGCAGAATCGGATTTGGAAAAAATTCTTGGGCGTTTTAATAGTACCATTCAAGCTCGAAAGCTTATTGTTATGAATGAGACTGGAATGTCTAGTGGGGAATGGCATAGGTTTAACAGGCATCTCAAATTACTCATAACAGAACGAATGGTAGCTATAGAGCGTAAGGGTCTTAAAACTGTACGAATAAATGATTATGCTAGGTATATGGTTACAAGCAATCAGGATGCTCCACTCAAAATAAATATAGGAGATTCTTGTATAGTCTGTTTTGAAGTTTCGTCATGTTGTAGAGGTAATATATCGTATTTTGACCAGCTAGAAGAAATTCTAGACCATCCTGATATACCAGGAGTAGTTATGATATACCTTCTTAGCTGTAATTTAACAAATTGGAGTCCAGGAAAAATTTCTGCAACTAAAATGAAGGAAGAAATAATGCGAGACCAACTCTCTAATCCTGTTCTTTTTAATTAATTATATTGCATCTTGGGATGAGGGTGAGATAATCAAGCTAAAGTGCAAATCATTATATCAGACTTATTTTGAATGGTGTGGAGAGAATGGCGAAAAACTATTTTCTGATAGTAATTTAGGAAAAAAGTTTGCATTTTATGGAATTGACAGAACTCGCTTGCAGACAGATGGAAAAAGAGAGTATCATTACATCCTTGACCGCTCCAAAATTATAGCTAAGTTCTGTGAATCTGGCCTAAAGTTGCTTGTCGAAATTAGGGAGTTTCGGCATGTCGAAATTGTCAAAATTATTTCAACATTTTGACATTGGCTCTCTGATTTGTCGAAATGCCGAAATAGTTTCGACATGTCGAAATTGTCGAAACCTAAAAATATTATGTTTTACATAATAACTCGGCATCCAATGATCGTAGAAAGATGCGCTATAGCTCGTTGGAATCGTCTCATAATGACGAGTCAAATGGTGGTTAGATCATCTTTCTACTGTGCAAACAGTCTTACGACTTTATCTTTTATTAAATTTTATAACAATTTTTACAAAGTGAACAATATAACAACAGGACATATGAAAATATAAAATAAAAAATAAAAAGAGTAGCTTCATGACTCATACAAATAAAGAAAACTAGACTAAAACTAAGTTAAAGAATAGAGACTATACTATTACAGAGTCACATACTCCAACTTTACCCGAAGGCCAGTGTGAGTCAACTATCCAGCATGTCCCAAGATCCACCCGTTACCAGAAAGAAATCCTAAGACGAAGAGGCTGAACTGTTAAGCGGCGCAGAAAATCCAAGTGCGAAAACCAAGATCCACCTTGAATTATAAAAGAAGAAACCCAGTCAACCCAGGAATCAAGAGAGACCAACGCCATAGAAGAAGAAGCAGTACCAGAGGAGACAGAAGGAGAGGAGGAAAGATCGTCTTTCTATGATCACTAGATGCCTAGATATTGAGCGAAACGTCAAAAATTGGCATTTTTGTATTTTGCGATACTGCGCTGTTTAACGTTTCACTTAATAACTCGGCATCCAATGATCATAAAAAGATGCACCATAGCTCGTTGGAATCGTCTCATAACGACGAGTCGAATGGTGGTTAAATCATCTTTCTACTTTTGCTATAGTTTACGGTCAGGCCTTCCAATCCGTCCCTCAAGGGCCAGGTTAGCCAGTACTCCTATCATTCTCACTTGGGTTACCATTTCCGAGTACTTAATTCCTCAGGACAGAACCACTAATGCAAGGACATCCCCCATCAGGCTATTTAGGCTGATCTGAAGCTAGGAGTGCACCGCCTACTCATCCTTATACCTCCATTGCATAAATCATCTTTCTACGATCACTGGATGCCAAGATATTGAGCGATACTGCGCCGTTTGACGTTTCGCTCAATATCTCGGCATCCAGTGATCATAGGAAGATGATCTCACTGCCATTCGATTCAGCTCGGTGAGTCCTTTCTAACAAGCTATAAATGATCTTTTTACGATCACTGGTTGTTATTTTTGTTAATTTCGACAAGTTTCGACATGTCGAAATTGTCAAAATTCTGATTGGTCAATAATTTCGACATGTCGAAACTTGTCGAAATTAACAAAAA